>JAJOOH010011285.1:0-52118 GCA_029582605.1 Solanum gracilifrons | reverse complement strand
AAGTACTACAGAGAAGAGGTATTCAGATTTGCTCTAGGTGTTTTATGTGTGAGCAAGAGGCAGAGATAAATAGTCACTTGTTCATTCATTGCAAAACAGCTGTAAATCTGTGGAACATGTTCTTCTGTTTACTTGGGATAAGTTGGGTAATGCCCAGGACCTCCTTTGATATGTTGAAAAGCTGGGAAGGAGTTGGAAGAAGGGGATCACAAGAAGATTGGTGGAGAAGTATCCCAGCATGTGTTTGGTGGACTTTATGGAAAGAGAAATGAAAGATGTTTTGAAGGAAAAGCTAGCTGTTTCCAGAAGATCAAGATGAAGAGTATAAGTCTTTTGTATTTTTGGTGTAAACATGATATAGTGGGGGAAATAGGTTTAGTTGATTTCAAAGGACAATTGTAAAGCCTCCTATCTAGTCTTTTAATCTCGATGAAGCCCTTTGGGGTTGTAAATCCCACCCCATCAGCTTTTGTTTGATGGGCTTTTTGGTGTGAATACACAGTTACTATTATCAAAAAAAGAATAAGAATTCGGTTAATTCCTCTAGCCCCACAAACAAGAAAACAGAGAAAGGACTCTTAAGAGATAGAGAGAGACCACATTATTCAGCCCATTTCAATATGAAATTGTTATGCTGAAAGAATCTTTTTATATTTATTTGAAGTCCTCTGAGGAGGGTTTCCTGCAAAGGGTACCTCATCGAACAAGAATGTCCCGTTTGAATTTTGCTCTTGTTTCAAGTAGTTGAGGAATTTTATCTCATTGTTTGAACTTTTTGGGGAGCATACGAGTGTTTGTTGATCCTGACACTGCAAGAAATCTGTTTTTTCCAGGAATTGGTGCAAGGATTTGATCAAGAGACTGCTGCAGTTGTAGTGGCTAGATTAGCTTCTTACAAAATGGAGATGGAGGTAACTTTTCAAGACTATTATTTAGTTCTGCATAAAATTTTACGGTACTCAGGGGGTAAGCTTGTCATGCTTTAGTAAATAGTGAAGTAACAAGGTCAGTTGAGTATGCTTGAAGTAGGGAAGAATTAGTCCTTAAAACATGAATCGTGGTAAAATATTACATTCGCTTATCATCTTGTGCTTGAACTTTATAATTTCCCACTTCTCATTTTTGTTTTTTTTGATAAATCCTGGCTAACTGATTTCAGGAAGATTTTGATGCCACAAGGTGGCTAGATCGTAATCTCATTCGTCTGTGCTCCAAGTTTGGTGATTATCAGAAGGATGAACCCAGCTCATTCACTTTGAATCCCTCTTTTTCATTGTTTCCTCAATTCATGTTTCATTTACGGCGATCCCAGTTCTTACAAGTAATGTAGCTCAGGATGTTCTTTCTTATCTCAGTGTCAATAACATAACAAATTGATGTCATGGATGTACATGTTCTCGTTTCTCACTTGAGTATGTGTGTCACAGGTGTTCAATAATAGTCCAGATGAGACAGCATATTTCCGCATGTTGCTCAATCGGGAGGGCATAAGCAATGCTGCTGTCATGATTCAGCCAACGCTAACAGCATTTTCATTCAATTCACTGCCTTTCCCTGCTTTGTTGGATGTGGCATCCATTGCAGCTGATCGCATTCTCTTGTTGGATGCTTATTTTAGTGTAGTTATTTTCCATGGAATGACAATAGCTCAATGGAGAAACATGGGATACCAGGACCAGCCTGAGCACCAGGTATGTCTCACGTTTTTCTCTTATCTAGCGATATTCTTTTTAATTTTTTGTGGTAGCTTGAGTCTGCTGTTGCTTCATGATGAAAGAGGAAGACTCGGAAATCTCTTCATCCTCAAGCATGCAGAGTTTGTGCTGTACTAGCATGATGTGTTTTCATAAGGTGCCTGTGAAACAAAAATATGTATTCTTTTTTCCCTTTCTCCTCTTTTCAGGCATTTGCACAACTGTTGCAAGTTCCCCATGATGAGGCCCAAGCAATCATCCGTGAGAGGTTTCCTGTTCCAAGACTGGTAGTGTGTGATCAGCATGGCTCCCAGGTAAATGGTTATTTCTATTTAAATATTGTTGACTTGTTCGCGCTCACATGCCTATTGAGAAGTAGGATCAATTGTAAGTTGGTCATTAGGGGATAACATCATTTCACTCATGCTGGACAGGCAAGATTCCTTTTGGCAAAGTTGAATCCATCTGCCACGTACAATAATGCAAATGAAATGGCAGCTGGATCAGACGTGATCTTTACAGATGATGTGAGCCTTCAAGTGTTCTTTGAGCATCTTCAGCGGCTAGCTGTGCAATCTTCTTGACCCAAGAAGAAAGATGGAGCTTTACTGTTAATGCTTGTCTCAATTATGTGAAAATCTCGTTGAATTTGCCTCATCTATCCTGCCAGCCTCTTGTCGGAAGTTCATAATTTTCTTCCTATCCTCCATAAGATGAGAGGTCAGACCCAGATATTATATGGAAAACTAAGACTACATATGGACATTCTTTCAGGTATGTGGAGGTACTTTTGCTTCCTATGAAAATAAATGGTAACTCGACTCATTGTTCTCTATAGTTATATTAGAAGGGGGGTGGGGGGGGGGGGTATGTTTTAAGTCAAATGGCGTGTTTGCTCCCTCGGGCTGTTGAACGAGAAGATAGTTTATGTCGGCGACTTCCTTTTTTTGTTAGTTATTACCAGGCAAAGAGTTTGTGTCTGCTTTTGTATTGAATTCATAGTTGTAGTTTATTGGATTATGGCAGGAAGTTTTTGAAACCATTTGCTTATTTTGGATTTCATTCATAATTTAAGGTATATTTCATATACATCTGTAGACCACAATTTTGCTTCCTTTGTGTCATTTTAAGTATCTTGAAGCTTGTGTTGCACTTTTACCCCTATTCTTTGTTGGTCTTGAATTTATGCCCTTCATAATAAACAAATGCGAGGCATAAGTTTATATTTTCGTAACGTAAAATCTCACAAGTTATGCCTTTGCATGACTTCAGTTTCTAGAGAACTTATGCCCCACTAGGCATTAGTTCAACGGCTAAGGGAAATTTTTTTTAAAGATGAACTTATTTGAAGGGCAAAAAGTTTTGATTTTATGGTTTAACACGCCTTAAGATACTTATGATTAAAGTTTATCAAGCTATTTATTATTTTTCCCAATCATGTATAATTTGCCCAGAATTATTTATCTTTTATCAGTACTAATCTCGATTGTTTATTACTAAGATTTAAATAGATGAAAAAAATAATCTTAAACTTTTTTTTTGTCTCTTCTAAAATTTAAATTTAAACTAGTGTCTTATTATCATCTCTAAACAAACAATTTTACTTTTAAAACTATTAGGTGGAACCCAATAACTTACGTTGAATATATTGATTGACATTTTCTTAAATTTGTTAATTAATTTTATTTAGATACTCAAATTACGATATGATTTAATTGTATATCTAAATGCATGATGAATTTTGTATTAGATTTATTCTATTCAAATTTTAGAGAAGTTTTTACCTGTTTTTAAGTGTTCATTACGTAGATACATTAACTATAGAAGATATGCCATTTACTTTTAATTATATAGTATATCACTAACATCAATCTCAATTGGAACATGCTCAAGATTTTATAGGCTTATTGACACTAACATGTATAGTTTAAAAAAAAAAGTGAGAATAACTTATCTATGTAATAAATGTTTAAAAACATTCACAAAAATATTTTTACAAATTGAGAGGAAAGTGTCTACCCCTTTGCAGGCCTCCTGCCCATCTGCTTCGGCTATTGGTCTAGAAATGTCTATAACAGACTGCTAATATGAATACCTTATTATTTATATGATGATGTGTTTGATTGACTCGGACTATATGTCAATTTATCTAAATGAAATTTATTAGTAAATATAAGTGTTATGTATATACAACAACAATAACAATTCTGTGAAGATCATACGATAGACAAAGATCATACTTCTATGACTAGAAAAGTTGTTTCACTATACAATGTAAACGATCTAGTCGATAAAAACTCACCTTTATATAAATCCATTCTTTCCCATAAATATCCATTAGTGCCGTGTTCGTTTTCTCAAACATTAGTCAAATGAAGCAGCATCATTTCGTTATCATTTCTCTTCCCGCCCAAGGCCATATAAATCCCACTCTCCAGCTCGCTAAAAACCTCTCACGCGCCGGTTCTCGCTGCACCTTCGTCACCACCGTCAATGGATTCCGCAAATTGAACAACCTTCCGTCCATCGACGGTTTATTCTACGCGTCTATCTCCGATGGCAACGACGACGGCGCAGCTAAAATGGACTTCGGCGATTACTTGAAACAGTTAAAGCGCGTGGGATCGGAAAATCTCAAAAAACTTATTGATGAACTCGCCGGCGACGGTCATCCAGTTACTTGCTTAGTCTACACATTTCTCTGGGCGTGGGTTGCAGAGGTGGCGCGTGAGATTAACTTGCGATCTGCTTTTCTAGCTATTCAATCTGCTACTGCTTTTGCGATTTATCACCATTTGTTTAGCATCAATAACAATGGAGTTTACAGCTCTACTAGCGAAATTGAGCTCTCGTTCCCAATCAAGTTACCAGAATTGCCCCTGTTTTCGCGCGATGATATTCCTTCCTTTCTGCTGCAGAATGATCCTTACTCTTCTTTCATGATCCCTGTAATGAGAGAACACATACAAAACCTCGAACACGACCCTAATCCTCGTGTTCTCATCAACACTTTCGACAAATTAGAAGAGAAATCCTTGAAAATTCTCGATAAAATTGGGATCTGCTCAATTGGACCTTTGATTCCTTCTGCTTTTCTCGATGGAAATGAACTCGAAGACAAGTCTTTCGGATGCGATTTGTTTGAGAAATCTGAAACTTATTGCCAGTGGCTGGATTCAAAACCCGAAGGTTCGGTTGTTTATGTAGCATTTGGAAGCTTAGCAATGGTGAAAGAGGAACAGAAGGAAGAGGTTTTGCAGAGTTTAATGGAAAGTGAAATGCCATTTTTATGGGTAATTAGATCAAGCAAAGAAGATGACAAGAAGAAGAATGATGAAATTTATGGATTGAATGGAAAAGGGATGATTGTTCCTTGGTGTTCCCAAATGGAGGTAATGTTTAAATTCTTCCTATCTCTTTGAATTCATATGGTAATAGTTTGATCTGATACGAAGTTTAAAAATGAAGTCAAAATTTAGTTTTATTCAAAAATATGTTATAATGTCAAAACGATTCAAATTCAAAAAACGAGAAGTTAGAGGAGTCCTGATGCAAACAATAAAGTTGTTTCTGTGTGATTTATAGGTTACATGTTCGAGCTGTAGAAACGATCCTTAATGTATACATTAGGGTAGATTGTCTATTGTACAACCTTTGAGTGCACCCTTCTCTCTCCAGATCCTACGTGAACGTTTAATACTTTGTGCATCGAGTTACCCTTTATAGGATGAGAAGTTCAACTCAAATCTATTTGATGTTTAAAATAGTGTACCATTTGTCTAGAACGGACTAATAAGAAAAATCGTGTAATTCTTATAGGTACTTTTTCATAAGTCAATTGGGTGTTTCGTGAGCCATTGTGGATGGAATTCGACTCTAGAAAGCACAGTAGCTGGTGTGCCACTGATTGGAGTCCCACAGTTATCCGATCAAATGACGAACATCAAGATGGTGGAGGAGGTTTGGGGAACTGGAGTGAGAGCAAGAGTAGAAGAAGAAGAAGGAGGAATTGTGAAAAGAGAAGAGTTAAAGAGGTGTTTGGAAGTTTTAATGGGAGATGGAGAGAAAGGAAATGAAATCAGAAGGAATGTGAAGAAATATAGAGATTTGGCTATGGAAGCTGTGAAAGTGGGAGGTTCTTCACATAATAATTTGAACGAGTTTTTAGAGAGTTTGTGAGGCATTTCGACCTCGGACTCGACTCGTGGAATTATACTGGATATGTTGTTAAAAATTCCCAAAAGACGGAGACAATGAAGAATTGGCCGAGACCCACAACGCCAATGAAGATTTGGAGTTTCTTGGGTTGTAAGGCATTTCTAGTTCTTGGACTTAATTGATTTCTGAATTTTGGTGCATAAAGAATTGGGTAATTTGTTGAAGTTATTAAGCTATTTATGTAATTTTGTTAAGTTATTTTAAATGTTAAATGATAGTTTATGAATAAATATTAAATTAGATTTTAACTTTTTCCAAATAGTACTAATATCTTAAGAGCTGTATGTACAAATAACTATTAAAAATATGCATAAAAAATCTAAATAATATTAATAATAAATTTAATATACAACAAGATACAAAATAAATAGAACAACATCTATTAATCCATATTGAAAAATAAGAAACTAACTAATACTACTAAAAAGGATACGGCGCTAGCTCCTTGCCTTTCCCATGTAAAGTGCTAGCTGTAACATTTGATTATCTACTAACCTTCTATTTTAATCTTCGATTTCCATACCTTTTATTTAGGGTCATGTACTTAGTAAGCTGAAATTATGATGTCCTGTCTAATCAGTAATCACCTATTCAGTTCCTTTTTAGCTTATCTTTGCCTCTTTTAACTCTCACTACAATCAACCTTTCACACCTCCTTACTGATGTATCATGTATTTGTGCACCTTCTCTTCACATGCACGAACAATCTCAATCTCATTTTCCTCATCTTGTCGGCCACTGAGGTCAGTCCCACTTTAACTCGTATAACTTCATTCTTAATCATAACTCTCTTAGTATACCCACATTCCATCTAAACATCCTTATCTCCGCTCCATTCATCTTCTGAACGTGAAGTCTCTTGTCTGACCAACATTACCATACACAGTGTTGATCTAATCACTTCTCTGCAAAAAAAATACCTTTAAGTCTTAATAACACATTGTTATCGCATGGTAATCCAGACGCAAGCTTCCATTTCACCCACTTTGTCCATTACAATATGCAACATTCTCATCAATCTTTTCATCTCCTTGAATTATAGACTCAAAATATTTGAAACTTTTTCTCTTGAATATAACTTATACATCAATCTTCACTTCCAGCCCTGGGTTATGTTGCTGAGTTTTCATAAATTTAAAATGTGAGGCTATATTTGCAATTCTTTTTGGAAATAAGCCAAATTTTAAAAGTGGCTAGAAATTTTTTTTGCATATTTGAAGCTATAAATTTCAACCTTCTCCAAAATTTACATAAATTGATTTTAAAAAAAAGGTTGAATTTGGAAATCGTCTCTTCTCCGATCTCCGTCTCCGGCGAATTCCATTCGGAAGTTCCCTTCCTCTCTCATTACTACAATAAATCCTCAATGATTTTGAAGATCTACTTTTTTTGGTTCATTAATTTCCATCATAGATTGTATACTTAACACTTTGTTTGGATGGTTGTTATGTATTGTACTCTATTATTTTAACGAATATAATATTTGAATAGATTGTATTATATTTCGTGTTAGTAATGTCACACATTCATAATTTGAAGTAGAGTATAGTGTACAACTACTATGGAAAAGGTAGAGTAAATGATAAATTAAAATTATTGAATAATAAGTAAAGTTAAAATGAGAAAAAAATATTAAGGTAACAATGCGATTACACTATATAATACAATAGAATTTTGAAAAACAATCAAAACAAATATTATATTTAAATTAACAGTACAATACAATGTGTAACAACCATCCAAATTCTTTTTTCACATATTTGTAATGCATGTTTTAAAAAATGAAACTTGAGCTTAACTCTATTATATATATATATTAATTTTATATTATTTTCTTCTCTCACCAACTTAATTCCCTATATATGAGAATACATGTTTGAACCAAATTAATTAACATAACTGGTTTAGTAAAGAGTTGCTAGTTTCTCCATGATTAGAAAAGTTAGAAAAAGTAGTGCTAAGTATTCTTTCATATATTCTTAATCAAATGTCTTGAGTATGAGTGTTCCTAGATACAAAGTAAATTTTGTTAGAGAGCGTTTTACCCTCCCTTTCTCAATATGGAATTTTTCAGACGCTAATTTAGATTCAATCGGACTCTAATATAGATATCGAATGGTAACCAAAAAGAAGTTGAAAAAGTAGGTAGTAGTGGTTGTGAATAAAGCATTGAATTTTTTAAATCAACCAACTTTCTTGAAAAATAATAATAAAATAATTTCGTTTTCTTGTGGTGTGTGAAGACTTCAATTTAAATACTATTTTTATAATATTTTTCAAAAGGATGGTGGTAAAATACGGTTGGTGTATGAGATATTAACGTTTTAACAAATACATATTAATGTCTTACCTTAACAAAATTTAAAAAAAATTTAAAAAATTGTTGGTTCATCACCTACCAAATGGGAAATCCAAAAATGGAATAAGAAAATGAAATTAGTCACATACTATTTTATGCATTATTTATATTGGGTGAATATCATGCAAGATTAATTTTGATTAGAGAGGAATATCAAAATCTTTTTATAACTTTATAAATTTGTTTGCACTTTTAAAAATGAATTAAGTGGAAGTAAAAATGAAAAAAAAATGTAGTAATTAATTTATGATAAGTAATTTAAGATAATTATTTTTAATATTGTAGACAATTAATACGGAATGGAGAGAGTAGTGGAAACATATCTCTCTCATGGTTTAAGGATTTAAAAAGTCGTTTAGTCGGGTATAAGAACATCGTTGAATATGATGTATTATTAGTAATACTGGTTATTAGTTATAATTGTATTAATTATGATGTGATTATTTCATAGACATCATTTAATTTGATGTATTAAAAATAATATCCATCACATAATTTCTAAAAGGGAAAGGGCTCCCATATGTCATCAAACTTTGAGAAAATGTTCATCTACTTCATCCGTTAAAAAAATGACTCATCTATACCGTTTTCATTTGAAAAAAAGGCTCATCCATGCCATTATTTGTTAACTGAAAAAAGTTTCGATTTTGCAAAACCATTTTTTACAGGTGGTCAATTATGATTCAACCACGTTGTTGATTAAATATTTTTTTAAAAGGGAAAAAATCTCAAATATGCCATCAAACTTCGAAAAAAATGTTCATTTAAGTCATTCATTTAAAAGTTTAGCTCATTTATGCTATTTCAGTTAACAAATATTGATATAAATGAACCTTTTTCAAACGAAAACGACATAGATAAGTCAAAATACGACGATTTTGTAGGGGCAATTATGTCTTTTTTTTTAAGTTGATCTATAGAGTTGGATCTTGATTAATTGTAGACCACCGCAATTGGACTGTCGACAGGGTGTCGGTGGTGCTGAAGTCACAAAAAGTAGAAGAATGTACTTTCAAAATGTCGATAATTGGATTTAAATGCACAAACGTGGGCAAGTTACTCCCATTTCATAAAAAAACAATGGACTTAATTTTATTTTATTTTGGAAAAGATTTAAATATCTATCGAATTTTGAGAAAAGATTTATTTATGGGCTTACCTATGTCATTTCGTTTAGAAAAAAGTTTATCTATAGATGAGCCAAACTTTTAACGGATGACATAGATGAGTTTTTTTTCAAAGTTTGATGACATATTTGAGCCTTTATTCTTTTAAAAAGTTATTTAATTAATGACGTGGCTGAATCATAATTGACCACGTGTAAAAAATAATTTACAAAACTAAAAATATTTTTAGTTTACAAATAATAACATGAATGAGCCTTTTTTCAAACGAAAATGACATAGATGAATCTTTTCTCAAAGTTTGATGACATATTTGAACATTTTTTTCTTTTATAATTGTGATGTTTGGATGCATACCTTGATTAAGTGGCATAAACATGCAAAAGAAAAAAATAGTTAGTTCAAAATATGTGATATTAAATCAAACTTGTACGATATAATTAATTTTTAAAATTTTAAAATATATACTTAAAAATGTTCAACGTACCAAAAAAAAAAACTTCAATTAGCATGTTTAGTCAAGTTACTTTTTAGATTGACTAATTATTTATTTACAAAAAGCTACTCTTCGAAGTAAATAAATTCTAAAAAACTAACCATCATGTAAAACTATTTTTCCTCATTGTCATGATATAATTTCCAACATAAGTAATTTTTGTTATGTTAATATATGCAATTAATCTTTTGTCACAAAATAATAATAAAAAAATTCCAATATAAGTAGTAGTACATCTCTCCATTGACAAAAAGCATTCTACTACCTAACACTACTCACTTTCCTTGTTGTCTTTTTACTCACCAACCCCAACATCAATTTCACCAACAAATGCAAAAAAAAAAAAAAAAAATCATAAAAAGAAGAAGAAGAAGAAAATTAGAAAAAAGAAAAGAGTAAATAATTATCCGCATCAAATATTTACATTAAATTAATACGCGTATATCACGTGTAGGAATATAAAACTTTTACATTATAACAAATTACATAATTTAGCGTAAGTACGAGATACTTATATAATTATCCGCATCATATATTTACATCAAATTAATACGCATATATCACGTGTATGAATATCAACCTTTTTATATTATAATAAATTACATAATTCAACGTAAATACGAGATATTCATATTGGAAATGTCATCTCAAAATTAAATCTTTTAATATTTAAATTCAAATTTAATCAAAGCTAATACGAATAAATACATTATATGTATAAACATAAAACTTTTATATTATAATAAGTTATATATTAATTTAACATAAATACAAAATACTTATATAGAAAGTGTCATTCCCAAAATGAACCTTTCAATAAATAAACTAAAATTTAGTCAGATCCAATTCGAATAAATTAATACATGTATATTATGTATATAAATATAAAAAAGTTATATAATAGAAAAATTATATATATTAGTTTGACATAAACACGAGATACTCATATTGAAAGTCTCATCCCACAAATGAACAATATGTAAATTCAAATTTAATCAAACTAAATCCTGAATAAATTAATACGCATATATTATGTATATAAATATAAATTTGATGTAAACACGAAATACTCATATTAAAAGTGTCGTCCCAAAAACGTAACTTCTAATACGTAAATTCAAATTTAGTCAAACTCAATCTCAAATAAATTAATATGCATATATTATGTGTATAAATATAAATTTGACGTAAATACGAAATATGAATATTTAAAGTATCGTCCTGAAAAAATGGACGTTTCAATACGTAAATTCAAATTTAGTCGGATCCAACGTGGATAGGAAAGGTAGGAGGTGAGTGAGGGGCATTATTGGCCATTAGTTCATCCTCTCACCTCTTTATATATTCCCCTTTCACTTCCCTTCCTCTTTGTCCTCGACCCTTAAAACTCTCTACATTTCTCTCTTTCTTCTCCATTTTCTCTCAATTTTCCTTCAATTTTCTTCAATGGATCCAGTTACAGTTTGGGGTAATGAACCCCTTTCAACTGTCGATCCTGAGATCCATGATCTCATTGAGAAGGAAAAACGCCGTCAATGTCGCGGCATTGAGCTTATTGCTTCAGAAAATTTCACTTCTTTTGCTGTAATTGAAGCTCTTGGCAGTGCTTTAACCAACAAATACTCAGAGGGTATTCCCGGAAACCGTTACTACGGTGGTAATGAATACATTGATCAAATTGAGAATCTGACAAGAAGTCGAGCTCTTGAAGCTTTTCATCTTGATCCAACCAAATGGGGTGTTAATGTTCAGCCTTATTCTGGTAGCCCTGCTAATTTTGCTGCTTATACTGCTGTTTTGAACCCACATGATAGGATTATGGGATTGGATTTGCCTTCTGGTGGTCATTTGACACATGGGTATTATACATCTGGTGGGAAGAAGATCTCTGCTACTTCGATTTACTTTGAGAGTTTGCCTTATAAGGTGAATTCGACAAATGGGTATATTGATTACGATAAGTTGGAAGAGAAGGCTTTGGATTTTAGGCCAAAATTGATTATCTGTGGAGGAAGTGCTTACCCAAGAGATTGGGATTACAAGAGGTTCAAAGAGGTTGCTGATAAATGTGGGGCTCTTTTGCTTTGTGATATGGCTCACATTAGTGGTCTTGTTGCTGCTCAGGTGAAAAAAATTCTGCTCTGTACTTGTGATTTTACATTTTTTTTTGGATCTGCATGAGGATTTTGAATCTTTTTGATTTGTAGATCTGCATTTGATTGAGAGCTAGTGTGAATTGCCTTAATGTATTATAGATCTGAATGCCTTGCTCTGTGATCCACGTGTTCTGTTTGATTAATTACCCATTGGGATAATTGCATGTGAAATTTTTGAAGTCTTTTCTTCAACACGTGGATCTGAGAGAGAAGTTGTCTGATACCTGTTGCTGGTGGGAGGTGATAGGTATCCCGTGGAATTAGTTGAGGTGCCAGTAAGCTGGCAAAAGGTGGATTTGAGATTATGATATGGGAACTGGAATTAATTGAGTGCTTCGGGATCCATGGTTTCGTTTTTGATTAATTACATTCTTTGGGGTAGTTTCATGTGAAAGTTTTAAAGATCTTTTCTTTAATATGTAGGATCTGAGTGAGGAAAAGATTATGATGTGGGAATTAGAATTGGTTGAGATAGTGCTTCATTGTTCTCTTTACATGAGCATTGTGAGGCTTAATGTGGATCAATGAGGCAACGATTTAGACTCGATATAATAATTCTGATACCACTTGAATTTGATGTGAATCATTAGCAACAAGAATAGTAACAAACACAGTAAAAACCCACAGGTGGGGTTAGGGGAGGGTAGTGTATACGCAGATCTTACCCTACCTTGTGAGGATAGGGAAGTTGTTTCCAATAGACACCTCGGTTCAATGAGAGCTGAAAAAAGAGCAGTAATAACAGATGGTAACAACGACAAAATCATAAGATAAACGAAGCGAAAGAAACAATCAGATAGTACTAAAGATCTAAGAACAAACGACTTAAATAAATCAGCTGTGAATCCTTAGCAACCATTTTAGTTGTTGCAATCCGAGATCACTCTCTGTGATGTCAGGTATGTGTATTCCTAATTGGGGTAACTTCACTAGGTTTTCTTGTTGGCTTCAAGCCTCTGCTTTCATTTATGGAAATATTGATATGTTCTTTATTGTTAGTGTATTACTGATATTTTGCGGATCTAAGAAATTTGAACAAAAATTGGATCCTTTGTCTTCAAGTTGAGGAAATATGTCACCATTAATCTACAGTCAAATTTTTTATTTGTCATTTCATTTTCTGTAAATGCTGCAATCTTGGTCTTATTATATGTTATAAACTAATCAGATCGAAGTGGAATGAGGTCAGATTTCTCAAATTACGCTTCAACTTGTAGTTATACAAGCTGAATGTGATATAGGAGGGAAAAGTGCATGTGCATGTGCATGTGCCTGTCCTTATCCATGTTTTCAAGAATTCAATTGTATCAAGATGTCCTTGTCATTGGATGTCATAACTCTGTCGGTGAATTGATACTAGTCTTGGTGACCATGTGAACACTTATTTATGTTAATTTCAATTGACTCCTGGAAATGATGTGTTGTATTCTAATGGGCTGAATTTCATTATTTCTGGACACAGGAAGCAGCGAATCCCTTTGAATATTGTGACTTGGTCACTACCACCACACACAAGAGTTTGAGGGGTCCAAGGGCTGGTATGATTTTCTACCGCAAGGGCCCTAAGCCACCAAAGAAGGGCCAGCCTGAAAATGCAGTTTATGAGTTTGAAGACAAGATCAACTTTGCTGTTTTCCCGTCTCTCCAGGGTGGTCCCCACAACCACCAAATCGGCGCTCTTGCTGTTGCCCTGAAACAGGCTGCGACTCCTGGATTCAAGGTGTATGCTAAGCAAGTGAAGGCCAATGCAGTTGCTCTTGGTGACTACCTGATGAGCAAAGGATACAAGCTTGTAACTGGTGGGACTGAGAACCACCTTGTCCTTTGGGATCTCAGACCTCTTGGTTTGACTGGTAAAAGTTCTTTCTATTCTCGACTATCTGGAAAGGTCTTCTAAGTATTTAATAGTGATTGATACAAATTAACCATTTTGTCTCTCTGCAGGTAACAAGGTTGAGAAGCTTTGTGACCTTTGCAACATCACTGTTAACAAGAATGCTGTTTTTGGAGACAGCAGTGCTTTGGCCCCAGGAGGTGTTCGTATTGGTAAGAGCTCAGAAACTTTGGATATGTTTTTATGCACTATTTCTTTGAACTTCTTTTAGATCCGATTGGTTAAACGACATGGAACAAGACAAAATGAACTCCCACCTTAAATTTACTTTGGCAATGTTGTGTTTCTACTTGTCCAATCTTTTGTGCCAATTTTACATTTGAGTCATGCACTCATACACCGTGAAAAGGGCGTTCTTCAGCTATCATTATTTCCTAAATGTTTATTTCCATGAATTAACTAACTGAAGTTCCTATTCGGTAGGTACTCCTGCCATGACATCAAGGGGATTGGTTGAGAAGGACTTTGAGCAGATCGCCGAGTTCCTCCACAGGGCTGTTACAATCACCTTGAACATCCAGAAGGAGTTCGGAAAGCTTTTGAAGGACTTCAACAAGGGTCTTGTTAACAACAAGGAAATTGAAGAACTCAAGGTTGATGTCGAGAAATTCTCAGCCTCTTTTGACATGCCTGGGTTCAAGATGTCCGAGATGAAGTACCAGGACTAAACTTGCAGTATGCATGACAACTGCTCTATATTTCCCGGTTTGTTTCTTTTGTTTGGATGGAAGGAATTTTTTTTTTCTCGACGAGTTTAATTCAATTTAGACCCAAAAAATGATGGTTTTACTTAACTCTGCACTTGGTATTGTTGATCATTGGATCTTGTCTTGCGAGGGAGTTCTTAAGTGGCCTTTCTGGCTTCTAAAATTACCAAATATTTGTAGTGTCCAAAAGAAATAATACCAAGAGAATATGTTGTTTCATTTCTTATAATGCAAGCACTGCTCATTTCTTATGTATGATTGATCACTTCAACACAAAAAAAAAAGGTATTTTCTTCTCCATAATTATTTCTTCAGCTGACGGGGAGTAGTAAATAATCATTCAACAACTTTTAAGTAATAAAAAGTGAATAACCTTTAACATCGAGAAAACAAAAAAATTGCCTAACATGAGCATATATTTTTGCATTATAATAAAACACAAGTTATGTTTTAAAGCATTACAAGTATTAGTTCAAAACTTATTGAAGCATAAAGTTCAATATCAGAATCGAAGTTGGATTAGTACAAGATCCTGCCTTTTTACCAACTAATTTTTGGGTTAAGTTTAGCTAAAAAGTCTGTCTAATATTTATGACTAGAAATTCATGGATATATAAAAGATAATCAAGTTCACTAAATAAATTGCGAATTTGGTTTACATGTGTGTTTATATTTGTAGAAGTATATAATGTTTAATTATTACTCCCTCCGTTTAAGAAATAAATGGCCTATTTTACTTTTTAGTCTATTTAAAAAAAAAAATAGTCCCAGCCCTTTTTGGCAACACTTTAATATCTACTAGGATTGTTTAAAATCAACATACATTATATGTTCACTTAACATTTAGTGGTGATGTAAATACTTTGTAAACATTAGCTCAAGCAGTCAAGGGTCTATCAGAAACAAACTCTGTAACCTCCCAGCCAAGGGGGTCTATCAGATGCATTTCAGTTATGTCTGGCAAACCTTCCCCTAGAATGCCAAGGGAAATGCAGAGTTGAAGATTTTACAAAGAAGAGTGGTTCAGCATAGATAATTTAAGATTAGATAAACACTAATTTACAGAATACATTATACAAGAAAGATGGAAAATCCAAGCTGTGAAGCGTCTAAATATATAATACCATCGGAGACTGAAACCATGCGATATCAATCAAATATTTCCTGAGCTTCAATTATGCTGTGCTGACTGGAAAAAACGTCGAGAGTTAAGTAATGCAGCATATTTATTGATAATAAACAAACATATCAAAGGGAATGGTGATCACAGAGCCCTTACTGGTCGTCTTTTGTGATGCGATAATACTTTTCTGCATGCTGGCGTTGGCCAATATATTGAGCAAATCGCTCATCGTGTGTAATGACAATTAATTGAAAGTTTTCTTGGCCTTTTCTGTCCTCCATAATTCTGGTGATGTTGACGGAATAAAGAGGCATCCTTAAGAATTCACATCCAGAAGGAGCTCATAATTAGTAAATGAACAACACATACCTTAACAGAGCTCCAGCAAGACTCTCACTGTTGGGGCCGTCTAGGTTTGTGGTAGGTTCATCCAGTGCTAGAATTCCGCAGTTGAGACAAAAAGTTTCAGCCAACGCCAATCGTATGATGAGTGATGCAAGGACCTGATTAATAACAAAACTCCGGTAAAAAAACCAGTTCAAAAGTTCAGTGAAAGTTCTGTTGGGGTTCGGATTTTTTCTTTTTCCTCCTTTTTATTTGAAGAGAGGGTGGGGATGAGAGGAAGCTAAGCAAAAGGAGGGTTCAAATCAAAGCTTTATTGGCATATAAATTAAGTGAACACGATAAAGAAAAAATCAAAATTGAGATGACTGATCACCTTTTGGCCAGCACTACACCTCCCTCGCATTTCTAGTTCAGTATCACCAGTTAGCATTACAACCTGTGAATCACAGGCATTATTATAAAAGTGCAAAAAATATCAACAAACGTTCAGGGGCTTTAAGTGCAAAGACCAAATTTCACAAAGAATTTTTTTTTTAAAATTACTATACATGGGAATTTAGTAATTATACAATCAAGATAAGCAACATCCATTATACAACAGAGATAATATTAATCCCATCCAACATGCTCTTTTTTTCAGTAGATAAAGCACAACCCAGCAGGTTTTAAAGATAGCTTATATTACCTTATAGCTGTAGGATCGAGTGCCAGATCCTTCAGAGTCTGAATGAATGCTTATGTAGTCTATGTCCTGGCCCCTGTATGTTTGTTGCCACAGTTCCCTGATAATCTTATTTATTTCTTCCATTTTCATTGAGTGGAATCGCATCAGTGCTCTGAAACAAAGAGAAACCAAATAGAACGTGAACGTATTCAGAATCTACACTCAAAAAGTACAGGAAACACCTGAGAAGAATGCAACATACAGAAATGGTTGTACCGGTCGTAGTCTGTACAAGACCGTGAAAATTTAAGCAGGGGAACTCCAAAAAGTTGGACACAGAATTAAAATTCAAAATCTTGACTAGGAAACAAACATTATATGACCATATGGGATATGCATAGAGTAGAATCAACTTAGTAAACACCAGTCAAACAAAATTTGAAAATCAATACAGCAGTTCCTTACACCATGTCATAAAAGAAATAATGAATTGTTTAAACCTACCAGCAAATTTCCTTTTTCTTCTTGATTTACACTTTGGTCAAATGAAGACAATGGGAAATTATGTTTCTTTAATCAAATTTGGTTCACCAAAAGAGGACCTCATTATTGATTTTAATTCCCTTTATGTACACCTAAGAAAAAAAGTATAACAAAAGCAACACATGAGGAAGTAGAATCTCATTAGTTATCTAAACAGTAGCAGGTTTTGGAGGATTAATAAACTCAGTAGAATGATGTTGAATGGTTTTAGAGGTACAACTATAGCTTCAGACAAAATGATTTGGAAACATGGTAAGGATGGAAAGTTCTCTGTCAACAGACTATATAGGAGGGATATAATGGAGCAACCTCGCAGCATACCAGGGCCATGGGGGCAGATCTGGAAATTCAACATCCCATCAAAGATTAAATGTTTCACATGGTTCGTGACTAGAAGAGCCTCACACATGAAAAATTAAAAAGAAAAGGATTTCAAATAGCCTCTAGATTGCAAATCTAGGAATTTATGGTGCTTATAAGCATAAGCCATAAGTTAATTTTGGCTTAAACAAGTGCTTTTAAGCACTTTTTTATGATACCCAAACACTAGAAAAGTGCTTAAAAGCTATTTTGGCACTGTTTGGATGGGCTTATAAGCATAAGCCATAAGTTAATTTTGGCTTAAAACAAGGGCTGAAAAGCACTTTTTTATCATACCCAAACACTAGAAAAGTGCTTAAAAGCTATTTCGGCTTAAACGCACCTAAAATAAGTCAATCCAAACAGGCTCTTACATGATCAATTAGCAGATATTTCACAAAGTCATTCTGTTGAACAAAAATTAAGTAACTTTGTGACAAATTAGGAGCATATCATACAACTTTTCATACAATATGTACACTCCAACTAGAGGAAGAGTATTAAGGATGTCAATATTAGGACAATGGAAGTATGACAAGATGCGGTACTTTGCAAAAATAAAAAAGATGTAGAATCTTTGTTGTTTTGTAATTTTTTATTTATTTTTTGAACTGATAGCTTTCTTTTTGTTTTGTAATTAGGACCCAAAAAGGCAAACATTGAGATTAGCAATATCAAAAGGCGGGCTAATTACTGACCGCATTTCGGACCACGTGCCACTACCCTAAGGGATACTAAAATCTTTTGTACTCCATTCATGAAAACAACAATATATTTGAACTTCTCCAATTGATATATCGTCAATATTTTTAACAAGTTAGAAGAAAATGTTTGAGTGCTAGAATCATGTGTTTTTTTGAAATGCACGTAAACCAACATAAAATGCAGAAAGAAGTTAATGACTTAAGTACGAGAAGCTCACTTGTCAAGAGCATTGTAATATCTGTCCAGATCCTTGTTTGCCATCTCCGTAGTCTGTCCAAGGATACAATAACGACACTATTAGATACTTCAATGTCATAAATGACTAAGCAATTAGCTTCGTATACTTGGACTAAGATATTACCTTAAGCTGGATAAGCTGATCAAAATAGCGTTTGTCAATATCCTTGTATTGTGCCTGCTTAAGATCAACTTTGTTCTTGGAGATATTGCTTTGATAAACAGATAAGGTGCCATGACACTTGTTTAACTGCAATAAGAGTAACCATGTAAACTCGGAGGACAATAGTAGCAGAGTTGTGGCACTTGTTTAACAGCAATAAGAGCAACCACGTAAATTTGAAGGACAACAATTTTCCAGATACAGAGGTTTAAGTTGAATATAAAACATGTACAGTCCTTTTACTGAAAGAAAGGTATATCAAAGCAAAGAAGGTGTCAGCCAATCGTTCAAGAGGTATGACAACCACCAAGCCCCAAGGAATAATGGAACAGTATCAAAGTAAAATATTGAATAACAACTACAAGCCTCACTAGGAATAGTATACAAGTGAAACGTCAAATAACAACTGCAAGACTCACTATATAGCTGATGCGATAATTGGTAATTATGAAGGATGAAATACTCAAATTTCTTTCCAAGAAATCATGTCTCTTGTCCTCATGGCTGAAACTCAATTCTGTCCAAGAAACAATATACTTTCAGAGACACTGCTGTTCTAGCTGGAAAAGTAAACCAGACCAGATTATTGGCCTTCTAAATTGAACTTTCCATCATGGTTACGTTTGTACATATGCCGATCTTTACTGAAATCATATGGAAGCCAGAAGAGAAAAGTTCTACAATCTTAATCACGTTCATCAAGAGTCGAAAGCTAGCATATGATGTCTATAGGTTGGATATTTATACCAAAAGTAATTGCCCAACATATTCACATACAGATCAATTCATACCTCAGAAAGTAGCCTCTCTCTTTCGTGTGAAAGCTTTTTAAGCTCGGCTTCAACAGTGGAGAACCCACCCAACGTCAGCACTTTATCTTCCAGTAATTCAATCTCATGAGTGAGCTCATCAACTTCAGCCTTAGTTTTCCGATAGTTCAAGTTATCCTCAATGTTACGTCTCAAGCTATCCTGGTTCCCCATTAAATCCTTACTTTTCTTCACTTCAGCCAAAATCGCATCCTTTCTGGACTCGCAACTTTGAAGTTGAGATTCTGACAGGCTTCGCTTGTCCTGCAGTTCATTCAATCTTTGTTCTTTCTTCAAATCATAATACCTGCAAGAGAATTAATTATCAATATGAACTAGAGAATGATAGTTTGCTCCATCTAATTATATAAACATACTCTTTAATTTTGGAGGTAATCTTCAAAAGTGTATCTACTTCCTGTTGATAATTTCTTCTAATTTCAGCCTGCTCTTCCAACTGTTCACCAAGTTTTATTTTCAGATCATTGTGGTCTCTAAAGTGTTTGTCCTTTTCCTTCAACAAGGAACCAAAAGCCTCTGCAAGATGCTGAAATTTACAACGCATGCACTGTGAACTTGGGATATCCATATTTCTAGCTTTATATGGGAGACTTTAAAGTACAGGTAAAGTAGTTCATGTAAAACTTTCTTCATGAAAAAGAAGAGTAGTCCATGTAAAATCTCGAAGATAAGTCTGCATGTCTCAAAACAGATGTCAGAATAACCAGTGGCTCTTTAAAACCTGCCCCTGAATCAAGTTTTGTTGTTTGTACACCCAATATTAAACTTTCATCCTTTCTCCATGTATCTGAATTTCTTGTTAACTTGTTATTTGTTAGTTCCAGCATCGAAGCCCTAAATTGTAAAATCAAATTCTTCCCTGATCATTGTGTCTTTCAAAATCTTCAAACGGGGAAGAGGATTGGTGGTGGTAGATTGCATAATGGCTTATACATGTTTGATGGAACTCAACTTTTGTCAAGCCTCTTATTAATTATTAAGGATGATGTTAGGGCCACCATCGTTTTTTGTTTTAAAGAAATTATACCCTAGTTTGTTTTCAAGAACTCAATTTCATTTATTTTGTAATGCTTGTGATTATGCCAATCATACTAGAAACTCTTACCCTTTGAGCGATAATAAAAGTATTACTCCTTTTACTATTCACTCTTATGTATGGGGTGCTACTCAAACAGTGTTTGCCTAGTAGACTATGGTTTGTTGCTTTTATTGATTGTCAGACGAGGATGACTTGGGTGTATTTGCTAAATGCTAAAAATGAAGTTTTCTCTTGCTTTCAGTCATTTCATAAGATGATCTCTACTTAATCTGAGGCTAAGATAAAGAAGGCTGAGAATTGACAATGGCACAGAATACATGGATAAAAGATTTGGTACTTATTTAAAGTCCAATGTGATAGTTCATCAAATTAGTTGTCCTTGCACTAGTGCACAAAATGGGACTGTTGAACGAAAGAATAGGCATTTGTTAGAAGTGGAAAGATATCTTATGTTTACCATGATTATACCAAACCCTTACTGTGGGGGTGTCATTCTAGTAGGTGACAATCTAATATAATGTCACTTTAGACCCTCGATTTTTTCAGAGTTCTGAAGCTTAAAAGGGTAAGAATGAATATATTGGTTGTGGCTGCATCATCCACACAAGGAATGCTGGGAAACTTGATCCTAGAGCCCTTAAGTTTGTTTTCATTGGGTATTCTCTGATGTGGGAAGATCAAAAATATTATCAACCTCCTCCACAAGATCTTTTGTCAGTTTAAACGATACTTTTCAAGAATTTGACCCCTATTTCAATAATACCCCATCACCTAATTCGAGAAAGGTTGCAAATGTATCAGTTTCTCTGTGAAGTTAGGTAAATGACTAAAGGTGCATGTCATATCTTCTCTCAGTTATTTTTATTACAATAAATGAGTAGTTCTTGCAAGGTCTGATACACAAGGGCAAAGCGGAGCAAGTATAGAGGTGACAGATTGCAGGTGCTATTTACATATAACTATCAATATACTGCTCCTTTACGAGACTCCTTGAAGACTATATATGCTAGGAGCAAAACAGCTTACCCAAAGACTAAAGAAGAAGAGTACATGCCATAAACAATGAAACTATATGCTATTGGCTAGCTAAATGCAACTATGATAATCATGCACGTAATAAAATATTGATAATGAAACAATTACCTTCTCTTCAAGCTCAATTTGATTTTTCTCCTCCGCGAAGCGGTCCAATTCCTCTTCTATCCTTTTAATTTGCTCCAATCTGTTTGCTACTCGTGACTTCTCTTCCCTTACATTAGCCCATCTTAGTTGGAAACTTGCATATTCATTTTCCATGTATCTCTGGTCATTTCTCAGCTTCTCCACCTCCGAATACAAAGTGTCTCTGGTTGTCAAGTTATAGGACATGTTAATAGTTACAGTCTAAAAATGTAAGGAAGTACACAACAATTTAGTACTGATATGCCTACGTATTGAAAATTCATAAATAGAGTTTAAGAAGGCCACAAATTTGGTCTGACATACAGAAAAGAAGAAAGAAGATGCAGTTTAGTGGACAGAAATAACTATATACTTTTTGCTCTGCAGTTCATCCAATTCTGATTGAATTTCCTCCATGGATCTTACGCCTTGCCCACGGATATCAAGACCATATTCCAAATCATCAACCTGCTTCTGCCGAGCTTGAATTTCTTGGAAAAGCCTGTCAGATGTTTCTACAGGTTGTATTAGTGCATCAACTGCATCCTTCTCAGCCTTTATCTGAGCCAAGACACCTAACACCTGCCAGCAAAAAAGGATTATCATGTACAACTAGAAAAAGTCAATAAAACACATGTATGAATATTAGGCCCCTTTCTCTTGTAAGCTCTGAGAAATGTGTGCCCAATATCACAAGTAACATTATTTGAACGTTTTTTTTATCAACGCATTTTCATTCATAAACATGGCCAAAACTCTGGTCGTATGCAAGGGGTATTCCAAAAGGTAAAGAATCTACAAAAAGACATGTTCTTACAAACTCCACCCAATCATCTATACAATTGGGAACGCTATAGGTCCACCAAAAGAAAATAAGGGATCGGAGACTACTCCTCAATTGAGAAAGCTCGACTCTACCTCCTCAAAAGCTCTCTTATTTCTCTCTCTCCATGCCACCCACATCAACACAAGTGGAACCACATTCCAAGTCCTGCGTCTTTCCTCCTTTTCCGGCTCTTCCAATTGAACATCAACTCTTACACAGTTCTTGGCATAGCCAAAGGAGTACCAAACCACCTAAAAATATCTCATCATAGCCTCATGGTAAGACTACAATGGAGAAGAAGATGATCCACATCCTCGCCCGCCTCTTTGCATATATCACACCAGCTAAAGCAGAAAACCTTCCACTTTCTAAGATTTTTTGCCACCAAGATCACCCCTCTAGTACCTAGCCAAGTGAAAAACACACCTTCTCGGCACCTTTGCTATACACACTGCGATACAAGGGAAACCTTCCTCTTCCCTAGCAAAAAGTTTCTCATAAAAGAACTTGACGGAGAACATGCCATTCCTCCACAAAGCCTCGGGATAATCTACCATTGTAACTTGCTTATGAAATAGAGTCAACCATCTTTGTAACTCGGTCCTCAACTAGTTTTTTTAGTCTCTCCTAGATCTCAAGTCCCAAAAAGTCTCTCCACCTTGTGTCCCCCCTAAGTTGTTGTACTGTCAAGTCTCTTTGGCAAGATATATTGTGTAGGCTGGGAAAATCATCTTACAATATATTATCCCCACACCACCTATGATCCTAAAAATTAAATTTCTTCCAATTTCCAACTTTGAATGAGATATTTACTCCGATATCATCTCATCCCTTCGTGATGTGCCTCCACAAACCACACCAAAATGCATAGACACATTCTAGATCTCCACTCCCCTTCCAAAGCCCCATATTTATCAACTATTACCTCTCTCCAAAAAGCATTTACCTCCACCACATATCTACACAACCATTTACCCAACAATGCTCTGTTAAACACCTTCAAGTCTACTACCAACCCTCCCTATTTCTTAGGCGATGTGACAATCTCACACTGCACCAAGTGAAAGTTCCTTTCCCCGTTCGCCGCGTCCCAAAGAAAATGATGTGACTAGAACTGCACATGATAAGCAGTGGATGAAAACAAGACGTGACACATTGTTTATCTAATAACAATAATCATTATCACAAAACCTCAACCTCAAGCTTGGCAGGCACTATTTTAAAGTTTTATTGCATGGAATTCCAAAACAACCACAGAACGTGGCTGAAACCAGCCAAGGAAAGCAAACGCCTGACTACTTTATATCTAGGTGTGAACTTAGGCTGCGATCCGCTTCTCCTAATGATTTTTGGTGTAACATCAGGTGGAAGCTATAAAGCAAAGCCTTGAGCAAGCTCAGGGAAGCTCAAAACAACAATGCAGCAACATTGAAAACTTGGATATAACTCAGCCAAATCTGCGTTTTCAAAACTCTGTCAGGCCAATATAACGAAGCACCCACCTAATCAAATGCCGAGTTCTTTGGAATTTGTAAATAGCAGAAAACAAGAAACCAACATATAGAAAGTTATTCAAACCAGCACGAAACACAACTTAATCGAGTAGATCCTGATACACGGTTTAACTTACACACCACAAAAGGGTGTACATTTGACAACGGCAGAAAGAGAAACAATGCGAAAGAAAAAGGGAAGCATAAAGAGAAGTTGGAGAGGGACAAAGCACAGGAAAGCAGAGGATGTTCCAGCAAAGTGGGCAACTACTTGTGGGATGACCTTGGTCAACTTGTTTGGGCTGTCCTTAATCTCTAATGGATTTGATAGGGGGGGTCCATATTTTCAGAGTTTGATGACTATCTTAACTTCTATACCTAAGGCAAAGGTTTTCCAAGAATGACACAGATCAGATATCTACATCAACTACAATCATGCAATAAAATAACTTAAATTGATAATGAGAAATCACGAGGATGAGAAATATATAATATCATGTAAAAAGCATGCAAACCATCATAACATGAATCAGTGAAATTAACATTAAAGGATGTCAAGAGATCATCTTATCTATTGTGAATTAACTCCAAGACAAGATCTACAGTGAATATATTCTTGATAACCGAGGAATCCATGAGAGCCAGTCGTGCATGTTTGAAACTCAGTAAGTTCTACAGCTAATATATATAAGCATATTTGTCCTTCAATCAAGAACATAGACAATATGCTGGCCAATTTTAGTGTACACCTATTATTGATGCATGTAATTCAAATAAAATACTAAAGGATGATGGACATCCTCCCTGACCTATTATTGATGCACTGATGTATGTAATTCGGAATTGGTCACAGGAGATATCTCCTTAGGAGCAGATATGAGTTCTAACTTAGCATCTCTACTGAGAGGAGGAGAAGGGGGGATCAGAAAACAAAAGGTGGAGTAAATTATGTAGAAGATGGTGGGGAATAGGGCCAAAATGGTGGAGGGTGGGTCACTTAAGTCATTACTTAAGCAAACATAGTAACAGTTTGACTATACTAATAAAGTCCCAATACTAGAATATAATATATAACAGGATCTGCAATTACATCATCAAGAGCCTGATTTTTTTGGTCCAATTCTTCATTCAGCTCATTTAAATTCTTCTCTGCTTGAGGTATTGACTCCTTTCCAACTTTGACATACTCTTCATAAACCAAACGAAGTTTGTCTATTTGTTGGAAACGAGAATCAGCATTTGAAGACTCCATAGCCAATACTTTAATATGCTCAGCAGAGCTTGCAGCTTTTACGCGTTGCTGCAGTAAAAAGAAAAAGAGCCAGGAAAGTAGTAGTCAGAAGATGGCCCTCCAACAGATAGAATAGCAAATAGACATAAAAGAAACAACCTTCTTAACAAATTCATCCTCCTCTTCAGCAGAGAAAGGACGCTCACAACAAGGGCAAATATGATGAGCACGAGCAACTCTTTCAAATGGATCGAACATTTGCCGCATACCATCGGCGATGTTGAACTTGCTGCATATCATCACTTGAAATTTGAAAAGACAACCACATTCAACCAAGCATAATACTATATTTCGAAAACAGAGGAATCAAAAAGAGTTTCTCGTGGAACTGAAAACTCTGAAGAAAAAATAAAACATAATCTCTATATGTGGTTATATTAGCAAAAAATGAAATTTTGACTATTGAATATCAGAAGACGTAATAGGAAATACCCCCATTTTGACCAACCTTTTCTGGACATCCTTTTTCTCTTTGACTGAGTCCATAATTTTGGGATAGGACTCTATACCAGCAAATTCCTGGTCCATCAACTGGAGCTTTGATTCCAGAAATCTCTTTCTTGCTGCAGTGCAGTAAGGGAAAGATCTATGTAAGGCCTCTACACAAAGGATCACCACCACAAAGATTAATGGAAACAAAGGAGCTCAAGATAAGATACTTTCTTGAAGAGATTAATTAACTTGCATGAAATAAAGGAGGAGAATAAAAACTTCAATATTGCTATTTTGCTATGTCAACTACCCTTTATGTCCAGCTATATACTGGTTAAGAGAATTATCTTTGAGGCACTTACCAAAGTTACAATAAAATTTTCTACTCTGGTATCACTGTTATAGATTTTAAACATGACTCAAAATACAGATTGTGAATAAATGACTGACATGATTGCTATTGTTTTGACAAGTCACAAGTGAAATGACTGTTAAGCTCAAGTAGTTCATCAGGAAGATTTCCTCAATCTCTGTTTTAAATTGGTATTAACCAGATTACACAATTCAGATAGAATCTGATAGAGGACACTATTAAAACTTAATTAAATTGCAATAGGGGAATTTTCCATAGAAGCTTCTGAACAATCACTCAAAAGACATTTTTTCATGAATCAGATTAGAGAAGCACAGATATGAATCTTACAGTCCATGTCTTTGTGATATTTGGTCAAGTTATGATTAACTTCTTCTATTTTCATCTGCAACATATTGACCTCTTTCTCAGCTTCGCGGGATTTGACACTCAAGTCATCAACCTCTCTCTGAAGAGCCCTGTGCTAGGAAGGTACAGCATTAAAAGAATATAAAAGAAAAACATAAAGATGCACAGAGATACATAGAAAAAAAGAACAGAGATTGAAAGATAGAAGTGTAAGATTCACTGATCGCTGAAGCCATTCAGAGTTGGGAAGAAGCTGGAATGCAGTCTAAGAGCAGAGAGAGATGGAGAATTGTCCCTGCTAGCATTTGGTGGGCAATATGGAAGGAGAGGAATTCCAGATGTTTTGATAGTATAGAAAACAGTTTGCAAAAAGTCAAGCTTAATTGCTTGTTACTACTGTGTTTTTGGTGTAATCAATTACACTCCAATGACACTATCTCCCTAATTGATGTACTAGACTCAATTTAGGATCAGATAGCTGGATTTGATGATCTTATTGTAAATATAGCTCAGTACTGCCTATGTACTGTTGTAGTAATATACAAAGTTACCTGTTTCAAAAAAAAAAAAGATTCACTGATCATTGTATAGTGAAAGGACTTCTACCTCCAACCAAGGGAGTGAAGTAGTGTTAGGGGATGGGGATCGCCATATCCACAGGAAAAACGGATTCACAAGTCAATTGTAAACCAAGCAGGGCCATTTTATCAGTAGAATAAAGAATTAGGGAATAGCCCCTTATTCCTTTTTCTTTATGGTGCACAGATGATTGTGATTGTGATTTGTTCTCACCCATTTTATCAGTTTTATAAAGAATTATCGAACATAGAGGTGTACCCATGATTGTAATTGTGTCTATGCAAACCACCTTTCACCCAGGAGAAAACTAAAATTGGTATTTGATCTGATCGCCGTCCCTCTTTTAAGTGGTTTCATTTTATCTTTTATTTTTTGATAAAGCAATAGAGTTTATTAATGTATGGGCGGCAATAAAATGCATCTATAACAAGAAGGATACCAAGAAGTAGAAACATATACCAAATAAAGTGGTTGCATATAAAACAATTTGACCTCCTTATGACGAAACTCCTGATTTTAATAAGTAATCACTTTATTCACATAGTAGAATTGCCTCTTAGTATTACAATGTCTACAACAACTTTATGCTTACCTCCATAAGGATTCTAAAAGAGTTTGAAGATATTTTTCAATAACCGTGGTATTCAGACCAACTTGCATCGTAACTGATTCCATGGGGTACTTGCTACCTCCCATTAGCACACGTACCAGGTAACTTTGTCCACTAAAGCTTGGACAAATGGAAAAAGATTGCCTAGTGTCTTTTTTCCTCCGCTAGGATTTGAACCTGCCTGAGACCTCATGGTTCTCAACCCACTTCATTGATCTCTATGTCACACCTTTTGGGTACTAAAGAGTTTGAAGATCTTTACAAGTTACACGTTTGCACCAAAAGAAAATACATTTTTTCCTCTCAAGGTTGTTAGAATTAGTTTTCTTCATTTTCGGAACATCTTCTACTCACACCATTAATGTCCATCTGGTGCAACTAGGAATTGCATTCTACAATTTCTTTAGCTTCTTATGCACTGATTGCCTTCCCATATCTAGAAGAACATGTGTCATTGCATATTAGCCAGCTTCACCAAAGAATTTCTTACACTGTTGTTTGCACCTTCGCACCCCCAGTAAAAAGATGCTTCCCATTCTGCAGCTCAACCTTAAAAAGAATCTTTAAGGGGTGCAGCCATGCAGGTAGCCAATATGACCTTACATGGAAGCTGCTGTGCATTATTTTTGTTTGTTAAGATGGATGAGTAAAATTTCACTAGGAAGTACCCTTTCTGTCTCCTGTTCAGATTACGGAATCAAACACTCAACCTTTCATGAGCAGTCATTTGAGTAACAGTGATTTACCATGTTTCTTCTCCTTTAATCCCTTGCTTTTTTGCTGTCACCCTCTATTCTTAAGAATGATTTATTGCAATTCCCCATCAGTTTTTTTCCGCTTCTGCTGCTGATTGTACACATATATTGTTTTTCACAATTGTGGTTTGTGATTTACATTGATGTTAAACCAGCCTTGTAATTCCAAATTGATATATGTCCAACCCAAATCTTATGCTTCCAACATTTCTACCTCAGCCCAGTAAATTCGAAGTGATCATCCTCTCTCTCATGACATGCCTCCACAATGCAGACCCAAGAGGAGCTATAGTTCTATTATGGAGATTTGGGGTGATATCTTTTTCTCTTTTTTTTGAAACTTGGTAACTTTGTATTATAACACAATAGTACATGGGCAGTACTAAACCTTATATACAGATGAACTCCAAAACTCCACTATTCTAAATCTAAATTGAATCTAAAACATCAATTATAGAGACAGTTTCATTTGAGTATATAGACAGTTTCTTTTTATAGGTCTTCAATTTTATTACTGATCTCTCCATCTTTACAAGTATCATATTTTGAGGTTCTCCAAATCCTTCATCTCCACTAAGAAATCTCCATTCTGATTTGCCTAAAAGGCTTTCATTGTGCTTCCTAAGGCCCCTAGTCTCCTTTTGTTTCTGGTAGCAATACCTATTTCTTCACACTTGGTGACATTTTGCGGGAACTTCCTCAATTTATCCAATCTCCCACTAATATTAAAGAGAAATGAGGAAAGAAATAGGCATTCTTTGTTCAAATAAGAAGTAGGGATCACACAGTCATATTGTAAGACATCTAATCGACCTCCATTGGATATATATTGCTTTTCCATGTGGCAAGCTAATTCCCATATCCTCAACTATTGAATCAGAAAGGAAATCCCAGGTAAGGTGGTAAAAACTTTCCAATTCAGCACCAAAAAACACCTGCAAAAACTTTGGTCCTCGGACGCCAAACTGTCTGTGCCAATTGGCTACAAGACGCTTGCCTTCCATGTGACCTCGAAGCTGCTCCTCCTAGGATGACTTAAGCATAAGCAGCATACTCATTCACTTTGATCCTAGTCCTAGTCGTTTCAGCTGTTTGACTACCAGACACATATGCCTCCTAAACATCAACTTTTCCAGTAATATATAGGGTACAAACGGGATTAGGACATTAGTTTTTCAAAAAGATGTATTCAAACTGAGGAAAGAACAGAATATAAATCCTATACCACTAAAGTATGCATATGTCATTTTGATTGACAAGTACTGACATCTGCATGTATATGCACTTCGGCTTTCATCTGTGATTTAACTCGTGCATATTTTTAAACAGACAAAAGAGAATCAAATAATGCACTTTTTACCCCAGCAATGTGGAGTATATTTTGATGCCTGTGTTTTGCTTCGCATATGACAACAATAGCACGTCTTCATTTATCAATAAGAAAAATACTTCTCGGAGTCTTAAAAAGACTGAGAATGGTCTGGTAACCAAACTTCAAGAAACAATCCAAAATATTATACACATTAAGAGTACTCAAGAGATGGGGAAAACAAACCTTTGTGCCTGAGTAATTTCGTTCTTCAAGTCCTTGTCAGATGGAAGCCTTCCTTTCAACACTCCTTTTATCTTATCCTTATTATCATCCATTCTGTTAATTTCATGGGAAAGAAAGCATCATCTTTTGTGGAGAAAAAGCATATAACCATAATAAACACAATCAAAAATGTGGATGTAAAATTTATGAAAATGAAATGTGACTTACATCTTTTTATGATTCTTCTCGAGAATTCCCAACTCTGCCTTTTTAAGAGAGAGCTTAATTCTGTCCTCAGACTCAGCTGCCATATGATCTTTTTCATCACGAAGATCTTTTAGTTTTTGGTCTACGGTGTACATCTCAGTCTGTTTTTGCCTTATGTTTAAATCAAATTCTCTTTCTGCAAGCTGCTTAGACTTCCTCTCAGATTCAATTTGCTGAAAGGCAAAGATGTGTTAGCCACACTAGAAAAATGTTCGTCAAAAAGAGTTGAAACATTAAGCAGAGACATCAAACCATTTTCTTTTCCCTCTCATCAAGATGAGCCACATTAACATCAGAAATCTGACATTCAAGCACATCACGTTCATCCTCTTTCTCTTTAATGCGCTTTAAAATGCCGCTCTGCATCCAGTTATGGAACCAAAACAAGTGTAAAAATGACAATTCATTAACATACAAAATAATGTTACTCATAAGAATAAACCTTAATATCTGCTTTAGCCTGTTTTTGCGCCTCCTTTTCGCTCCATTCGCGGTTTGCAATGTCGTATTGATGCCATGCAGCTGCAATTTCTGCCTCATTCGATTTCTAGAACAACATTACTCCAAGCGAAAGTCAGCATCTTCATATGATGTCAGTAAAATGTTAGATAAAACAAAAGTATGCAAGAAGCTGAAAATGACAGATCAAGGAAGTGACAAGACGCTACACAAAACTTGCAGAAACTCTCTTTTTTTTTTTGACAAAGGTAACAATTTTGTGTATTAATCTTCAGCACTAAAGGCAGGGATCCCAAATTTACATCATGGAGCTACATACAGTTGAGTGTACTCAAAACAAAACTAAAACTTGCATAAACTCTTATTGACTTTATTGACCTAAATCACAGTGGGTTCTCTTCTTGGATCTAATACCATATGAAAGAATCTGAGCATCCAACCCAAACACTTAAAGCAATAGGTGGAGCAGCAAGAGACATAAAACCCCTTTGGGTGCCCTTACACAACACATGCGGACAACTACATAACTTTATACACCTCTTTGAAAGCCCTTACACAACCCGTATGGGACAACTATGTAACTCTACCCTCTCTCGCGCACGCAACTCTTTTCTGGAGGTTCATACTTCAACTGTAATGCGAACTTACAAAGGTGACTGCAAAGCATACCAAATGTTAACTCTGATACCATGAGAAACGAGAGATGAGAGGAGAGAAGAAACTGTTTGTTTTAATAGTCAAACTCAATAGAGAAGAGATCACAGTTCATGCACATACAGTCAGTGTTGTCAAAGGCGCATTTAATCCCTGAAGTGAGGCTCAAAACGTGTTGAGCACTTTGCCTTGCTTAATGTGAGCATCAGTGTTGTCATCAAGGTTCTAAGGCATACTTTTCCTTGCAAATGAGCCTATTCTGAAGCGATATCAAACAATTGATATTTCACTTTATTGTAGTTCTTTTTCAATTTTTTTGTTCATATATTTATCATTCATGCTTATAATTATCAGACTTGGACTAAACACATATATTTCCATTTTTCCTCCCTTTGCGCCTTTTTTCATTAAAGCCCACACTTTATTTGTGCTTTGCGCTTAAAGCCCCAAGGATCACAGAGCTCTTTTGTATTTTTTGCTTTTGATAACACTGCATACAGCTGAGAGCTAATCATTTGTTTTCTAATTAAAGTTTGGTGCACTAACGAAGTTCCTGTCAAAATAGAAAATTGATAATTGTGCTGTCTTTCGTAGAGAACCATATGTTGCCAGATGCTCTCCTTTTTATATACAACTTAATACCGGAAGTGTTATTCACATAATGAATTATTACTTTATTAAAAAATCAGCATATAGCTTTATGCAGAACCAGTACGCAGTAACAACTTCAGCATTAGACGATGCCTATTTTGTTATTGAAAACCCACACCTTTGAACAAACTATGGCTTTTGTACAATTTGATAGTTGAAGTATGGAATGAATGCTTAAACATGTATGAGTTTTGTTAATCTTGAAATAGAGGTGAAACAGGGTTAATATGTAATGCATAAGTTCAATTTGTTAAAAAAGTATATAAATAATCATATTTTTTTTGGATGAAGTAATTAGTTCTATTGTAGGCATCAAGTAGATGCATCATGGTAACAAAAGCTTAGTTGCAAAAGGTCAGCTCTCCTTAAGAGTCAGGGAGCTGACGAAGTTCAGAAAATGAATAAAGGGAATCTAGAGGGGATAAATAAACCCAACTGTACAAAAACATGAGGCAGTTAGCTTTTAAAGATTGGTAGGTAGTTGATATTCCATCAAAGCATCTTCTAATCATATATTACTTGAATGATTGAACCTACACTTCTAATCAACAAATGCAAGGTTCAATACTAGAATCCTTTTTTATTATTATAAAGGTTCACTACCATAATCCGTTGTACCCAAGCGAAATAAAACAACCATTTACCAGAAATATCATGGTTTGCCCACATGATATCCAAGTTCCAATTATTGAACTCCACATAGAGGAGCCCTCAAGATGACAACATAGAATTTTTGTAGGAGCACTAGCATCAAGCATTTACAGGATCAATTGACTGCATCTTAGAGCTTAAGACTTCAGGTATGATGTTGTATATCTTCTGTAGTTGGACAAGGCACTATATGAAACAGCATATGGTGAAAACAAATATCTAAAACTTAGACCCAAATAAGACTACTTTAAGTTGAAGTACAAGATATTTTTAACAAAATGTTGCCAAAGCTAAGCTTCATTTCGATGAAGACTCGAATCATTGTTAACAGCAAGACTGTACACTTAAGACCCAGGTATACGCCATTGGATAGAATAATCAACAGAAATGGAACAAAGAGAAAAGGGCATTCAAGGCTTATAATACAGCTGAATCAAAGTAATTACAAATCATAAACTGACAATTAAAACAACATAGCATAGTTAAATATATGTATATATAGTATAGAACAAAGGAAGAATCACCTTTTTATCTTGTAAATCCTTATCAAAATGTGTTAATCGTAGTTTTATACGATTTGTTAAATTTGAAGCAACATCATCACTGAGTGACCCAGTTGGAACAGCCCCTAAGTTGTGTCTGTCAAAAAGCTTCCTGAGAGTGAAGTCTCTTTCATTTTTTAACTCTGCATGAGCCTAAGGCACAAAAAAGTAAAAGAAAAAAGAATCTTAAGAACGGGAAGCAAGATGTGAGAGAACTTCACAAAATCAAATAGAACATAGGACGAATGGAATTACTTCGGCATCAGCTTGAAGTTTGCTGATCTCCATGATATAGTTTGTTACGGACTGCTTAAGGAAGGAACTCTTTGCCTCTGAGTCATTCATTTCCCTCTCCAACTTGCTAATCTTTGATTCCAGAAGTGCTATCCTTTCATCAAACTTTGTTTTCCACTCCCTCAGTTCTTCATCAGTGTCTGACAATTAAAAATGAAAATATTTGAATTCTTCAATTTTTACTAAAAAGTATTTCAGTGGATGAACACGCAAACATGCACAAAATAAGAATATAACTTTAGGATAATAACAAGGTGAATTAAGTTTGCTTGATGCATTTCTGATATGGTTTGGCCATTACTTCTGCGCTGAAAGAAGAAGAATATATATAAGTGTATTCAGTTCAGTAAACCTTCATTCTCCTCTGCAAGTGCTGCATACTGCTTTTCCTTTTCCTTGAACAATGTGCTCCTTTCAGCATTTTTGGTGGCTATGTCTCGCTGCAATTGGTGAAGGTCCTTTAAAGTTGCTTCAGCATGGTGGATCTTACTATCTATAGTCTGAATCTCTTTTTCAAGCTCCTCCATCTGACTTTTCAGTGCCTCTGTTTTCTCTTTGTCTTGAGCAATGCTTTCCCTCAACTAGATCAAAACACAAGATCAAATTACAACAAGTTTGTCTCTAGCACATGTTTTAAATATAGCATTCATTTATCTTGTGCAGCCCTCAACTGAAGTGGGGGGAAAAAAATGTTTGACAATTACATATTCACATCGTTCAACAGTCAGAAAAATAAACATGATAAAAACAACACAGTATTACTTTCTGGAAGATCACGGTAAAACAAATAATGTGTATGACAGACAGACAGTCTTAGTTGCGCGGACTCTTCACTTTTGATGCCGCACCCGTCTCGGATTCTCCAAAAATACACTACTTTTGGCGAATTCGACACGCACCGGTTGGCGCTTTTGAAGAGTCCGAGCAACATACTGTATGTACATTTGGAAATCACAAGAAATCTCAAAACCAAGATTGAGCACTAACAAATACTTCAGTCAAATGTTGTTACCCTATTTTCAAGTATTAATATACATAATGACGACCCCTTCGGATACAAAGGAAGAAGACGGAACAGCCCCACTTGCCACCAGCTGAAAGACAGACGGTAGCAAATAGTTTTGACATAGCCAACGAGTTTATGTTCATTGGAAATTTTTTGATGGAGTGGATGGCAATATTGAACGGTGGTGCTCATTAACAGGCCTTCAACAAAATATCTGTCAAATTATCTTTTCAGAAGGGGGGGGACTGATCTTCATAACTTATTCACCATGCTAAACAAAATGCACAATTAGTTCCTCTGCATTTTCAGAATAGGAAATTTCTCTTGAAATTCCTCGGTGTTCAGAATAGAAACGTCTCTTTGTTTTACTATATAATCTAGTCTAAAACAAGGGATTCAAATCATAGTTCCTCCATTTCAAGCAAAAGGATCTGACATCATAAATTAATGAGTAAATATCAACAAGCATAAGTTCTATCGACTACACTGAACTAGGAACAAGGAAAGAACTAATTAAAGTAAATGCTTTTAGAACATTGGACAACTGCCTGAGTAATTAAAAAGGGGAAGAGACGGAAGAAAAATATGGTTCTGGGTCTGAAGCAAGTTACGATAGAGGTCACTTCAAAACCTTGTAAGCAGCATCTTTCAATGTCTGAAGATTCTCCAATTTCAACTTATATGTCTTTATTTCTTGAGATTGATCCTTGTGAAGCTTTTTGATAACCTCCAATGCCTTTGTGTATCTAAACAGTAGAACAAAGCAGAAGTTAACGCACAGAGTGGATTAAATAAATCATCATGCCCAATAACTCTATATCCCCCGGACTAAACTGTACTGACTTGAGCTATCCATTTTTGGGCCCTCGGAGAGAAACCAAAAACAATATACACCAAGCAAAAATATCGGCAAAAAATGCAAAAACAATTTGTCCTGCGTACCAGAAAACCACTTTCATGTTGGTTCCTATCAGCTCAACAACTGAACATCAGATACTGCTATTGCATGAATATCACCTACCTATTTAGACCATAATCATGAAAGATCTCTTACTCACAGAGAGATGCACCAAACTAGTTATCTGTTGACACACGTCAGCATCTCAGGGAACACTGAATAAGACATCTTTGAGGAAGATGATCAATGACATATGGGTTTGAAGATCAAGATGGGTTGTTTCACTCTAGGATGGTGAACTAAGCTCTGAATCAACAGCTAGACATATACTGTAAGCTCTTCCTTTTGGATGTTATTTCTCCCTGCGCTCTCCTAATGTAGATCCTTCTACAATAATATTCCTTAATTTTACAATCAAAAGAAAAACTCTCAGCAGCGAGAAAGACAAATTAGATATTTATAAAAAAATTAACCATGAAAACACAACCATTCCGAGATTTCTGTAAAGCTTGAATTATCTCGGAATAATATTTACATCTGCTGATTAAGCACCAAATCTGGTGAAAAGGCTACCCCCACAAACCATGATTCTTTGGTATAGAGCATTTGAGCTTGATATCTCGTACTGATTTCAAACCCACTGATAATGATGACTCAATAAGTGGTAAACAAATAACCTTCTTTCTTAGAGAACTAAGCTAGAAAGTTGACAGCACCAAGTCATGCACAAAATCCACGTAAACCCATTAAACCTTGAGCTTGATATCTTGTACTAATTTCATACCCACTGATGATGATGACTCAATAACTGGTAAACAAATAACCTTCTTTCTTAGAGAACTAAGCTAGTAAGTTTGACAGCACCAAGTCATGCACAAATCCACGTAAACCCATTAAACCTTAGATACCCTAACTTGAGAACTAGTGGACCAAGAATGTAGCTTAAATAGTGTCAAATCCGGTAAATCCGAAAGGACCTAGCCACAGAATTGTAAGCATCAGTATCTCTAGCAATTTGCAGAAAAAAATCATACAGATGCACATGGATTAGATTTAAAGAGCTTTAAACAGAGGAAGATTGAATATTCTATTCCAGGTTTGTGCAATTTTCGCATTAAAAGATCATACTAACTGGTGCATATATGATTCTTGACACTGCAAATGAACACCCTTTTGGTATCTTTTCCTGATAAAACACTACTGATCAATCATGAAATACATGCACAAATTTTTTTTTAAAAATAAGGAATGTTGGAAAGGCTGAGGCAGAAACTAATCTTATTTTTAATGTTCTTGACTGAGTAAAATGAAGTCAGGTTGGAATTTCAAGCATATTCAAGAAAGAATATAATTATTCGGGTGAATACAGAAGAATACATCTTTCAAACACAAACTCCATAATAATGAATTAACAATTCCATTATTGATAACAAGAATACCTAGTAGCGGAGAAGATATCATCAAACTTCTTTTTCAGCGTACCCGGTTCTTGTAATGGCCAGTTTGCCTCATCTTGGTGAACAAATATCACATTTTCAAGAATGGCCTTTGACACACCCATGAGAGCAGGGATTTCTCGGTCCATATCGGCACATCTATAACTTAAGCAAACTTTCTGCAAGTGAATAAGCTAAGAATTCAGAAAGAAACTTTTTCCCTGTCCAACCATTTGTTCCTACAGCTCAAGTATAAGTCTAAGCCTAGATCTACCATCAGCCTAGAAAAATCCTAAGAACTACAATGGGATATGATACAGTACGTTTATGGGAAATGATAGACAATGTCACAAGCCACACAGATATTAAAATTAACTGGACAAGTATTAACAAAGACAAAACAGAGCAGTAAATTTGGCACAGGTAGATTCTTTTTTCTTATCTAGCTCATATACATTCCAAAAATACAAGTTACAATTACCCCTGTGAGAATGTGAAAGGAAAAAAAACAATATGTACTAATGCCAAGAAGCACCCAAAGGTAAGGCCTAGTAGCCAACGGAGTGGGTTGAGAATCATGAGATCTCAGGTTCAATTCCCAGTGGAGGCAAGAAACACTAGGTGGTTTCTTCTCACATGTCCATGCCTTGGTGGATAGAGTTACCCAAGCATTAGTGCTAGTGGGAGGTAGCAGATACCCCGTGGAATTACTCGTGGTGCACGCAAGTTGACCCAGACCAACACAGTAACCAACAGAAATGTACCAATGCCAGCTAAAAAGTTATATGATTAAGGGTAGCTCGGTGCACTAAAGCTCCCGCTATGTGCAAATCCAAGGATGGGACAGACCGAAAGGGTCTACTATACACAGTCTTACCCTACATTTTGCAAGATACTACTTCCACGACTTGAAACCATAACCTCCTGGTCACATGGCAGCAACTTTTAGGAATAAGGGCCAATGTATTTCCAAGACCAAATCCACATGCAATGAAAATGTTTACATGATTTTGTACTTGGAGTAGTATTGTTTCTTTATTTTCTCCTATTTTAGCACATACTGAGTTGATCAATGGTAGCTAAAATACATATAATTCCAGGAGATAAAGGTTGAAAACTTAGTTGTATACATTCTTCCCTTATCTCCTTGAGTGGTTAAATTAGGTTAGGAAAGGAAGGAAAGGAGAGGTTGTATGAATGCTTGCAAGTTGAAACTTTTGAGCCTCGAAAAAGGGGAAACTTAAAAGCATCCTTTTGTGCTAATAACTTCTTTAGTTTCCATTTGGTATCTTTGATCCCTGTCTCTTTTAGAGTTCAGGTGAGGTAATAATATTCTATGGGAGGAAAAACTTCAGGTTATCATATCATCCACATGTCATGTTTCTTTAATTGTGCACACACAATATGCATAACCTGTTTCTCATCATTCAACTATGTTTTCTTCTGCAGCACTTATAGAATGAATTTAGAGAGAAAGAAAAGAAAATGATTGAGACTTGAGAGCATGGTAGAATTGGGCAATGGGTTCGACTAGTAATGAAAATAACTCCATGGCTTCTTTCTTTCTTTTTAATCATTAGCTAACAAACCTTCACACTAAAGTTTTTTGCCTCATACACCAGTAACCAGTTATTGTTGTGCTATCATGTCCTCCACCAAATCCAATCAATCTAAAACGTCACTATAATTCTATCATTTTTACTATAATGCTCCAAGCCATGCAACATTTAGTTAGGTGTGAATCAGCTCTTGCTCATCTACTGAGGGTCTGACCAATACACAGCAGCACTATAATGAGCCACTTCTTGTAAATTGGACATGAGGTTTTCCACAAACTAGGTCTAACCTCTATCCTGCCATACCAATTTCCTATTGACGGAGGTTTTCTGGTTATGATTGAAGTGTGTGACTATCCAAACTAATAACTCAAGTTGTTAGATTGAGCATACTTTATTTGCTTAATTATATTCTCAACACGCTCTCTCGCATGTGAGCCTGAATTTTTTCAATAAGACGGGCACGTGGAAATTCTTTTTGATTATGGGTTATGGTGAGATTCGATCCCAAGGCTTCTGCCTATTATGCTACCATGTTAAAGAAATGACCCTTAGCCTAACTCAATCCCAAAAGCTAGATCATGAGAGGAGGATTGACCTAGACCATACAAGAGACCAAAGGACCCCATTTCCCATCCCACCAATGGGACTCCAACCCCACCCCTTACCCACAGCTTGCATGCCCAGAGCATGGGCAATATAAGACAAGGGAGGTGATATTGGAAACAATGAATTAGGATGGTCTAACTCAGGTACCATATGAAGTGTGTGATCATCACATCTAGAAGTTGAAGTTGTTAGAAAAAATACACTTCATTTAATTTATTATATTCTCAACAGTTAATCCTCCATCAATCCCAAGAAGTTTTCGACTAGCTCTAGTCATTCCCCACATAAACACTTTTTCAGAACCTTGATAGGCTAATGTGCACTCAACCCTCCCCCAACCCCACCCCCCACAAAAAGAAAAACCAAACTTCTTCATTCCAAATTTCCATAATACTGACCTTGCACTTGAATTTCCAGGTATGACAAGAAGAAGCCATCCTGGTATCTATTTATAATACGTAAGGTTCAAATCGGCGGAACCAAACTCAAAGATTCAGTGAATCATTACAACTCCTCTCTGTGTAATAGCACATTTCCCTCCTTGTGACCCAAACATTGACAGGCCCAAGTCCTTCCCAGTGTTATCAAAGGTGAAAAGCGCAAAAAAGCTCTAAGGTCCGTGGGGGCTTTAAGCGCAAAGCAGCAAATAAAACGCGCGGGCTTTAATGAAAAAAGGTGCAAAGGGAGAAAAAAAAACAAATATATATATGTTTAGTCCAAGACTAATAATTATAAACATGAATGACAAATATATGACCAAAGAAACTGAATTTTTTTAATGATAAAGTGAAATATCAATTGTTTAGTGTCACTTCTTCATAAGAGGCTCATTGGCAAGGAAAAGTTTGTCATAGAACCTTGATGATGACACTGAAGCGCACATAAAGCGAGGCGAAGCGCTTAACACGTTTTGAGCCTTGTTTCAGGGCTTAAGCGCGCTTTAAGTGCGCCTTTGATAACACTGGTCCTTCCTTCAACGAATTAAACTGACGGAAATGATTTATAAGGAGTGTTATTGACGTACCCAACCATTTAATCAATATTTAACTCATGATTTACTTCTATAACATATTCGCTAACAAATCAAGCATTCAATTGTTATTTACTTCTATAACATATTCGCTAACATATTGATCTGTTTCAGTTGGACTGCACTACATAACTCATGCCTCACACAGGATAATCTCTCCAAAAGGAAATTCCAACTTGCTAACCGATGCTATTTCTGCCACAAGCACACAGAAAGTGTCAACCACTTGCTACTGCAATGCCCAACTGCCTCAGACCTCTGGAATATGTTTTGTTGCTTTTTTGGTCCTTTCTCTGTTAGGGATGCTCTTGAAAGTTGGAGTTCACGGGATGTTGACAAAACCATCAAGAGTATGTCGATGATGATCCCTGGTGCTATCGTTTGGTGTTTATGGACAGAGAGGAACAAAAGATGTTGTGATGGAATTTCAACTTCTAGAGATCTTTTGCGAGGCAGATGTCTAGTTAGCCTTTTTAGTTGGTCCAAACTGACCCCCGTAAATAATTTAGAACTCTTCTTGGATTTTGTTAGCTCTATAGCTTAGAAAGAGACTACAAATCCTTTTTTTTGTGAGCTTAACTGATCTACCCTTGAAAAGCTTGCATCTTCTTGATGCCTTGAAATGAATCTACTTACTTCATCAAAAAAAAAATTATTATTTATCTTTATCACGTGTATACACATGACCAGTGACGTATCAAGGATTTCAAGAGAATGGTTGCATTGTAATACCGTTTAATTTACAACATATCCAAAATAATCCCACAAGTGGTATCAGGGGAGCATGGTGTATCTGCTGCTTTAGCCCTACCTTGTGAAGGTAGACACAACCGTAATTAATACAATTATCACAAAAGTATGTTATTCAACTTACAGTCATTCTCAACAAATTTTCATACTTCAAAAATGATCAGCATCATTATTTAACCAAACACCAGAAGGCTCTCTTTTTTTTTTTAAATCAGTAACTTTGTATCATTTCAAGGATCAAAACAGTACTTGGGTAGTACTGAAACCATATTTACAATAGAGCTCTAGTGTCTTTTCTTTCTAGCTATAAAGAATCTAGAACATCTATGATAGACACAATATCATTAGAATAAATTTGATTACACCAAAAACATAGCAGTAAGATGAAGTTCAACTTGATCTTCTGCACATCATTCTCTAAGCTCTCAAAACATCTGGAATTCCTCTCAAAACATCTGGAATAAATTTGATTACACCAGAAGGCTCTCTTTCCCATTATAAATTTAAGCATTCTATCCAAATAGTTGCACTGCTATACACAATTTAGGGAGGGGTGCATGGGTTCACGTGATCCCACGCCCCTCCATGTAAATCCACACTTATATGACCCTCAACAATATTATGTGATCTATATGATTACAAAGATAACATCATTACCCTTGATGATCAAATATACCTATTCACCAACCATATAACCTATACTAATTCTACTATCCTATCAAAGAATCTCCAAAGCAGATAAAACATCACAATCTGTTGAGGATTTATAGTAATACCTCTCCAGTGTGAGGATTTATAGTCTGCAGAACGCTCTCAATGGCCTTGTATTCCATCTTTGTTGCCTTCTGAGTTAGCTGAAAAGACCTAATGCACACCACATCTTTCCCTGCTGCTGTTTTGAACCGTAGCTTTATCTGCCCCTTTGTCTCCGTCTCTCCAGCCACCTTCACCACAATAGTGTTCAGTTTTAACCACAAAATGTAAATAGTGTAAAAAGAAGATAACTAAAATAAACTATACAGTTCATATCAGTTATGGGATCATTGACTGATTTATCGGATCTGGAAAATCTGCTATTTAAAACATGATGTTAAACTTTTGGTGACTGATACTGGGACGAGGTTGCTAAAAAATTTAGAAGAATAACCTAAATAGCCGCCCACCCAACTGATTAAACTAAACATAGCCTGTGAATGTATAATATGTATATAATCAGTGCATAATCGATGTATACGGATACAGAAGTAAACAATGAATCCAGCCAGCTATCTGTGTAAAGATACCAAAAAATTCTTTACTCCTTCACAAGTAAGTCCAAAGAGATGAGCACCTTAGGGTCGTGGATGAAGCAATGACCAGAGCGACAATTTGGCGGCATCTCACCAGTGCAGGCGACCTTCAAGCACTCAATTATAGTCTGCCCACAGCAAGAAGAAGAATGAACATACAAAATACTCTGGCAATGAAAGGCCTATCTTTTTATCACATGAAGGTCATCTTTTTAATTAACTGGACTCTAACCAGAGATCTCCAACTAAGTTTTATGTTCTATGCATGAATAAATAAACATTATCATGGATGCAAAGCACAACTAAGTTTTATGTTCAATGCAAGAATAAATAATTTCACACGCAAACAGTAATTATTTGGACAAAAAAAGTTGGGGGAAAATATTGATTAACTTGTTGAAATACTATAATCAAGCCAAATATATAAAGTATGAAACATTTCTAAATTTTGTAATGATCAGTTTTTTTACACTAAAATTTTTTATCTTATAGCTAATCACTTTGTCAAAACTATAGCTTGCACTAAAACACCTAAGCAAGACGAAGTGACCAATCTGAGCTTAGAGAAATACCTGCAGTTGCATTATAAGTGACCTGACAGTATTAAAAAAATTTACACCGCCAGTCCACAGAGCTTATACTCCTTTAAAATAGATCTTATACTTAAAAAAGTTTAGAGCCAAGAAAAAAAAATTAAAAAAAAAGGTAAATACATGAATGGAGTCGAGCAACAAATTTATGCAACCACTAATACCTTGCACGAAAGCCCATAAGCAGGACAAAGTGCCCACCTTGAGCTTAGAGAATTACCTACAAGTGCATTTTAGTGTAAATTTCTTTTTACACCGTCTATGGAAGCTAGGTAAGGCCTAAGGGTTCATATGACACTATTTGTGTATATATAATAGATATTGAACCTCTTGACTTGTTCGTGTGTTTACTTCTCATATTTTGAACCACTTACTAAAATCCTGGCTCCGACACTTACACAGTCAGTTTATGGATCTTATACTCATTTACAATAGAAGTCAAACTCAAATAAAATTAGAACTAAAATAAGAAAAAGTAAATACATGAATGAAGTTGAGCAACAAATTTATGCAACAACTAAAATAACTTATGAACAAACATTTTATGCAGAAATTGAACTTCCATAGCAATTCATGTTCGTAAATAGAGTTATAGAGATGAGCGATTACAGTTTTTCCGGCGCCGTTAGGTCCGACGATGAGAGTTAATGGTCGGAAAAAGGTGATAACGTTTTTGTTCTCCGGGTCAAAACTCCGGATGCCCTTTATGAGCATCTTATCTACAGTGCTCATCTTTTGCTAATCGTCTTCTTCTTCTCCTTTCAGCTTCAGCCGGAGCTTCGTCGACGGCAAATTCGCATTTGGGGTTTAGTAAAATCTCAGGCTTTGGCCCTCTGTGTTCCTTTTTGTTTTTTTTTTTGTTTCTTTGTTTTATTTATATATATAATATAATAAAGGGAAAAGGGCCAAAAATGCCCTTGTACTATGTGAAAAGATTAAAAATGCCCCTCGTTTATATTTTGGTTCATCTATGCCCTTATTGCTAGAGAAATGGGACAAAAATGCCCTTAATGAAACGGAAGTAACGGGAGCTTCTTAAACAATTTAATTAGTCTTAATTAACATTTTCACTTATTAGATTTTTAATTTTTTATTAGTTTTACCCTTACCCATTTATCATTTAACCCGGCCCACCCTTCTATTTATTCTTCTTCCCGTCATTTCTAGCTATGCTTCTTCCTTCATTTTCTCACAAGATTTAATTCTTCGTCTTTCAAAACCCTAGCCCCCTCTTCTAGATTTCTCAAATATTCTTAATTGGGTGTAACTTTTTCTTCATTTATGATGATATCGAGTTTGCTCCCGACATTTCATTGTTTATTGAATGTCTCAAGGTTCTGATTTTTCATATAAATATAAGAGCATATGCTATTGTGGAATTGTAGCAGTACTCAATTTTATATCGTAGATTCCTTCAAATTCAGGAAGAAGTCTTTTCAGGCTGCCAAGCCTGATGTAGAAAAAAAAAAGTTTCTTGTGAAATCTGTGGATTTCTTTTGAATTTTTTTCATGAATGATGAATTTAATTTTATCTTTCGTTACGACATTATTAAAGATGGAATAAGATGAATAGTTAGCCCCCACACTCCAACTCTTAAATGATGAATTCACCTACAAAATCATATTTTTGTTGTAATTTTTCTTTACACAACTCTTTACACTGTATTTTCCTTAATTTCTCACAAACAAGTCTCATTTACTCTCTAAAACATGAATTATTCAATATTAAATTATCACCGTCTCATGAGTTTTCATTAATAAATATTAGTACTACTTAGAAATTGATTTCTTATTTGTTTGGATGCTGAAAAACAAGTGGTATTGTTGTTGTTTCTTATTTGTTTGGATGCTGGAAAACAAGTGGTATTGTTGTTGTTTCTTATTTGTTTGGATGCTGAAAAACAAATGGAATTGTTGATGATTAGTACCATAAAGTAGGTAATGGATTATGGTGATACAAAATTCAGAGCTACGAATTCTTTAATTATATTTATGTTAGCTTTTAAGAACACAAATTGCACTTAAAAATATGCCCTTATATTATGCGTGGAGGTTCATAATTACACTAAAAAATGAACATTCAATGCCCAACATCCAACCAAATGAAGGAATTATAAGCTTTAGCAATAAACCATTACACTAAAGAAAAAGATTCACTGCACATCACAACACCAAAAAGAAGCAAATACTAACAAGGCCAAATGTTAAACCATTAATCTAAATAGAGGAACAAGTATTCACTTTAAATCATTACACAAAAAAATGCAAATTCACTGCACACCAACACCAAAAACTATCAAACACAAAATAAGTTTTAGTATCAACTGTCTGTCAACAAGACAAGTTACACCATCCAACCAAATTCGCATCCACATTTTAGTGGTCAACTATCACCAAGACAAATGTGAATTTTAAAAAGAACCATCAAAACATTTTCTAAGGTAATATTCCAAGTGCATTCAAGCAAAACATTAAGTACAATTCCTAGTCTTTAAAAGTTAACATCATTGTCATCAATATTATCTGGACTTCCTTGTCCCTTTCTAGCCATCATCTTCAATCTCTCTCTTTTTCCTTCATTTTGTAGCTGATGAAGTGCAGTTGTTGCCTTACCTTTCCAAATAGTTTTAGTTGGTGAATAAGGTAAATTTATCGGTAATGACACTCCACTAGCATCTCCAGTAAATCCAATTCTCCTTTGATCCAATTGCTGGCTTAGGCTTTTTCTTTCTCTCTTCCAGCCTTGTGACTTCAGAAACAACCACTGGCCTAAGTGATGGGTCTTCTTCAGTATTGACTTCAGGACCATAAGGTTGTGTGGTTAAATAAACTGATTGTTGTGTCCCCACTTCAGTTTGAAACTCTATTTCTGCTTCATCATTTGTGTCACCTGAATGATGTACCCTTGGAGTTGAGGTTGTATCATTGCATTTCTTGAACTAGAGCTAGCTCCTTGAGTATTGTCCTGTTACCAAAAGAAAGACATATTACTTTAGTTCAGGCCGTTACAATATAGTTAAGTTACAAATTAGATGCTTACATTATAACAACCCCTTGAATTATGGTTAGGTTCACCACATTTTTTACAATGCATGGTTGATCCCTTCCTAGATTGAATCCACCCTCCCTTCATTTTCCCTGCTTCATCTGGTACTCTATCTCTTTTAAGTTTGGGCCTGCCTACAGTCTTCACTGATTCTGGTGGTTACATGGCTTGGACTGGATCGACTTTCCAAAATTTAACTCCTCTAACAGGTTGTATCTTGTAGCTGTAAGTTAGGAAATAAGCCTCCTTACAGTAATACCAGTGTATTTGTGTTCCTGGTTCAACCTTAAAAGCCAACAAGACAAAATGAATTAAAAATTAAAGTAAGTAAATGAAGACAACAAGTTGAAAAGTCTAAAATTGAGGATAAAATACCTTATCATACAACATGGCCTTGATAGCATGGGGACATGGTATTCCCAATAATTCTCAAGCCCTACATATGCATCTTTTATCCTTCAGATTAATTGTATGTCTATCATCACCTTCTGTGACTTCGTAACCAAAGTCTCCATTGAACTCAACCTTGCATCCATGAGCAATTGCCCTATAAACATTGTATAGCTTCATGCACGGTGGACTGAAATCTCTCTTCCAACTCCTAACTTTTGCTTCACTAGAAACCAACCTTCTCATAACCTTCAGCCTTATTTATTCCATCATTTTGATGATATGCATATGCCTTGCTTTCAGCATCCATGCATTAAATGACTCGGTGAAATTATTGTCAACCATGATATTTTTACATTGAGTATCAAAGTATGCCCGACACCAAGTTTGAGGTTTATATTTCACCAGGTCTTTGGCAGCTTCTTCATCTGTCTCCTAATTTTCTCAATTGATCTTCAAAGTCTTCAACATATGTGGCCCATGCACATCACCACATAAGTTTCTTAGCTTGTCCACTCCTCCACCTCTTACACCAATTAGCCCCAATATGTCTTACACAATATCTATACTTAGCTTCAGGAAACACACTCTTCTTAACATCAATTAACTCCTATGAAATTTAAAAAAAAACAGTCAACATCATTATTAGTTTTAAAATTGAAAACAAACATCAATATATTTGTTTAGCTCAAGGATGACAATTTTGATTATTAATTAAAACATAAGGAAAAGACGTAAGTTTTACCTTTTGCATATCTGAGATGAATATCACTCCATGGCCATCTTTAAGATTCAAAGAACACTTCAAAAGCTCTAAAAACCATTCCCATGTCCTGCCTGTCTCCTTATCCACCACTGCCCATGCAATAGGATAAAAATGGTTCATACAATCTTGACCGTAGCAACTAATAGTTGCCCCTTATATCTTCCTTTCAAAAAAGTACCATCCAGCCCAATAAATGGTCTCAAACCACTTTTCCATCCATCCTTCAATGCTTTGAAACAAATGTACATCATTAAGAACTTCATCTTCTCTTGTAAAAGAGTTTCTTTTGATATATTGATAACAACATCACTTCCCGAATTAGAAGTTCTAAGTTCTTGTCCATATGCTTCAAGTTTATTATAGTCATCAAGAAAACTCCCTTTTAGTTTTTCAAGATCCAGCCTCTTAGCCCTTTTAACCTTAGATGTAGACACATTCATGTTAAAAATAATCTCTAACCCTTCACGCATGTCTTTTACCTTAAATTGAGGATTATACTAACTTTTCTCTTGAATAAATGTACTAGTGTGTTAGCATTAGCCCTCAGATATTAATAAGTAGAATCACATGTATGTACTGAATTCAATGATTTGATGGAACAAGTACTACTTTTCTTATCCTTTGATACTAAAACTGTGAAGGGGCAGCCTTCAACACATTTATACCCGACCCTAGTTATATCAGTTTTCTTCACCCTTAGTCCATAACAATTGGCCATTGCATAGAAGCTTATTACCCTTCTAGCTTCCGGGATATCCTTAAATGTTTGCCCTTTCTCCAAAATTTTATAATTCTCCAAAGTATCAGTCACACCCTTTCTTTTTTCTTGGCTTAAGACCTCAAGTTCTTCCTCATTATAATCATTAGAATCTGCTTCGTCGAATTCACTAGAACTACTTTCTTGGTCAGAAGCTACATCAACATCCACAGTATATGTCTCAGAATGATATGTGATGTTTTGAGCAAAAATACTCAAATCGGAAGAATTTACAGCAAAGAAATTTATCACTCTAAACTTTTTACTGAATAAGTACTGCAAAGTTCTCATACCGTCATCGTCTGTCACCAAATAATACCTTCCATAAGGTCCAATTACTAAAAGTTAATTTACTTTAGTGAACCCTAAATTATTTGTGAACTCTTCGCAAACATCATCAAATCTAACATTATTGGCTTCATACCCAGACAAAACATGCACCAAATTCTGATTATATAATAGCTCAGGAGAAATTACCCATGTACCTCCGTAGTGAAAAATCAAGTCGACTTTGTCAATCATCTTCAAATACAACCCAAGAAAAAGGAACAAAGAAGGGCGGCCCATGTCAGTAACTACACAATGACAATTTTAGTTCAAAAAAATCATAAAGAATCTCATATAACATAATAAAAAAATTCGGGACCACAAAACACCCAACAAAATCATAAAAAGATGAACTTTATCTCTAAAACTAAGTTCTTTTATGTGAATATTAACTGACAACAACATTATATTACACATAACCCAATAATATTTGATTTTGACAAAAACACACAAACCTAATTTGATTATGACCAAAACATCCTAATCCTACATTAAAATATGATGAATATTAGTAACATACCTTGAATCTATAGCTTTATATTTTATGAGAAACTTGATTGTCTTGCTTCAAAGGTTGGTAAAATCCTCACAATAAGAAACCCTAATAAGAAGCATAGTGTTCATCTAAACTACAAAAGGGAGAGTTTATCTAGAAATGACTGGAAGAAGAATAAATAGAAGGGTGGGCCGGGTTAAATGGTAAATGGATCAGGGTAAAAATAAAATAAAAATTAAAAATCTAATAAGTGAAAATGTTAATTAAGACTAATTAAATTGTTTAAGAAGTTGCCGTTACTTCTGTTTCATTAAGGGCATTTTTGGCCCATTTCTCTAGCAATAAGGGCATAAATGAACCAAAGTATAAACGAGGGGCATTTTTTATCTTTTCACATAGTACAAGGGTATTTTTGACCTGTTTCCCTATAATAAATTGTATTTTTTTATCCATCAATCATTAATATAATTTTTTAGATTTAGTTTTGTGAGATTTGAATTTTGATAAGGCAAATTTGACTTTTAATTAAATAAATTGTGTGACATTGATAAATTTTTATTTAAAAAAATAAAAATAAAAAAATATTAAAATAATAATAATAATAATATATATATATATATTATTTATAGAACATAAATACATGACTAGTCCTATGATGTAATGGTTGATAATTCATTCAATTTAGAAAAAATTACAAGTATAGATCAAAATTATGTATTCGATTAATTAGATATCGAATGTGTTTAAATATGTAACATAAAAATCAAAGAAAAATGATATTTGAGGAACTTAAAAGTGCAAGTATCCTTCTTATTTTTCTTTTTTTTAATTATTATAACAACGATTATTATGTCTTGACTAAACAACACATTTCAATTAATTACATGTCAAAATATGATGTGCATATATTATATGGATCAAAAATTTTAAAAAAATTAATGATATTTGTAGGGCTAAGACTTAAGAGTGTAAATATAATTCTTTCTTTTTGCTACCAAATGACTATTGTATCGATTTCAAACAAAATGAGGTTGACTATTTTAATTTGGGAAAAGGGTTTGATATACCTTTTAACTTTGTCATTTAGAGCTGATATATATCTCGTTATGACAGTGATTCATATATACTCTTACAGTTACACAAATGACTCACATATACCTCTACCGTTACAAAAGGAGCTCACACATACTTCTCATCTAACGGAAGTGAAAAAATAGTTTTAAATTTATATTTTTGACTTTTTTTTTTTAAAACATGTAGGGGTAAATATGATCCTTCTAGCAAAGTTCAGTATATTTTAATTTTTTTTATGCATAAAATTTTGTTTGGCTTCTTTAATTCTCATTTTTGAGTTTCTTATTCTTATTTTATTTTTTCTTTCATTTTTAGTGTAAAGAAAATAATTTAAAACTATTTTATTGTGGCTATTTATAATTTAAAACTATTCTTTTCGGTACTATTGTAATTTAATTTTTGAATTTGTAAAAAAAAAGATTGGGGTATCTATAATAAACTTTACAAGAAAATTAGTGAAACGTAAAGAAATTTGACCATCAAAATAATAATTTTAAATTAGTCGCTGAAAAAAAAAAGTCAAAAAATACATAATCCGCGTGAGGAGGATCAAATATACCCCATATGAATTATATTTTTCGAAAAAAAATAATTCAAATTAATTTTTTCACTTTCGGTAAAGGAAAAAGATATATGTGAGTCATTTGTATAACAATATGTATATCTGACTCACTTTCATAACGAAAAATATATCAACTCTAAATGACAAAATTAAGGGGTATATCAAACCCTTTTCCCTTTTAATTTTAATGGTTCTAACTTCTAAGCGCTCTATTTAGTATCATGTGATATTCCTTCATTTTGACATTGTTCCTTATTACTTTCTTAATAAAATAGTACGCTCAACAAAAGAATGACACATCAACAAACAAAACAAAAAATAACAACACAACACATTACATGTTTTCTTAATATAATGTTTTTTATGTCACATAAATGTTATATCATATTTAAGATTGTGAATATCACAGTTTGTACAATCATTAACATATTTAGTATAGTATTTCGTTGTTTTTCAATAATCAAAGTGCTTGAAATGCAATCGACAAACTTAGTTTTTTATTTATTTTTCACCAATTTCAAAAGATAGAACGTGAAGATAATATTTGATTATTATAATAAAAAATTAAATAATTAATTAATATACATTTTGATAACAATAGTCAACCTAAATAATATTTTTATTAATATTTTGACTACTATGTCAGAAATCTTTAACTTTCTGCAAGAGTTACATTATGTTTTCGATACATTCTAGAATATTCAAATTTCATTTAGGGTAATCAAGTCTAAAACTTCATCAAAAGAAAATCTAGAAATTCACCAAGTGTTTGGCCATAGATTTTTAAATATTCTTGGCAAATATTATTTTGATGAAATTTCACCATGTGTTTGGCCATAGTATTTGGGAAATATATTTCACTTTTTTAGTAAAATATGATTTATACTCATAAGTTTTAAAAACTATCAAAACTAACCATAAGTTTGTATTACAAGTCAATTGGATCTTCGTTGCAACAAATAACAATCAGTGTCCATGACACTAGAGCAATGTGGTAGTTTGGAGTGAGTGCAATAAGCATCATTCCATACATTGTAAAGTAGACAAAGCACATGACTTTGTTACCCCGAGTCGATTGTTCATCATTTCTATCAACAACCATATCATCACTTTCATATTCACTAAATATTTCATCACTACTTTGTTGTTCACGTAAAAAATTATGTAATACAACACAAACAACTACTATAGAGTGTATTTTTGTAAAAGATAAAAGTTAAGTGTAAAATTTCAATTTTCAAAAGATCCCAAATAATGAGATTTGGCCCAAATACTAGAAAAAACTAGTATTTGGAAATTTGGGATATTTATTCAAAACATTTGTCAAATAATGACAAATTATATGGACAAACACTATTTGCCAAATTTTTCCCCAAATATTATTTGAAAATCTATGGCCAAACGGGCCCAATCAAGTCTAAAATTTCAAACATCGTCAAAATTAAATCTAAATATTCAACTGTTATTCAAAATGGAGATAATAATAGCTTGAAACAAGTCATAATTTCATAGAAAATGTCCAAACATCCTCAAATAAATAATCGAAACAATCTACTCCGCATCAAACTCGACTGTTACACAAATATGCCGTAAATATAACTTTTTTAACTAATTGAAGTAGAAAATCAAAATTGAAAATTTCACTTATGTGATTCATCCGACCTTCATCTGGCAGAAAATTATACGGTTAAAATTATTTCTCCTTATTTAGAAGTGAGAGTTGGAAAGGACCAACATTGCATTAAAGTACTTGTACAATGTTGGTCCTTCCATTGCATTAAAGTGCTTGTACATATATAAGTGGGCCCCACCTCCTTCCACTTAAATAATATTCTTCAACCTTATCATGGTAAAAGTTGAATTCATTATCCTTTTCATTTAATTTTATATGCTATTATTTTTTTCTATAAAATCATTATATATGTTTTAATAATTTACTTCCACTTAAATAATATTTTT
>JAJOOH010011284.1:0-16041 GCA_029582605.1 Solanum gracilifrons | reverse complement strand
CTCTCGCTCATATGACTAAGCCTTTTGTGCCACAATTCTGATAAAGTCTCGCTTTCCACCAGATTTATAGAGTCTCCAAGGATCGATCCTTGTGTCACATATAAATTTAAATGCTTTCTTCCTCGAGCTACAATCAATGAGCCGTTGGTGAGCTTCCATTGGCCATTGAACAATTCATTATGATAGCCATCATCATCTAGTTGTCCTACAGAGATCAAATTCAAGGGAATGTCTGGAGCATGCTTGAGATCTTCAGGGCATAATGTCAAACTGGAAGAGAAGCCCTAAAGATCTCATCAATGCCACAATATTGTACCAGGCTCAGGCTTCATGGCATCCTCCATGAACTAGCTAGCTCGAAGTGTTTCTTAGCTTCAGGCCCTGAAAAGGTTGCATTTGCATATGGAAACAGAAGTACTACTTGACTTGTTAGTCTTTTTTTCCTTCTTTTTAAGAATGTGCACATAATATGAACCATAACAAGACGGCTTTATAATTAGAGGAGTTTTGTTTTGTGCTAACTTACTTCCATGCACAAGCAAATTAGCAACCCCACATTGGCTATTATTTGAGGCATTTGATTTTTATATGAGTTTGACGTGTGCTAACTTACTTCCCTGCATAAGCAACCCCATGTTGGCTATTATTTGGGGCATTTAATTTTTATTGTTTCAAGTTTAGGATTCAATTCTATACTCAATCTATTACTAGTCAGTGCAATCATTCACCTCAACTAACGGAAGAGAGAATAACCAATTAAAAGGTTCAACAGACTTAAATACATGTTCAGTTAATGAGTCATTAATTGATTTAGAACCTACGGCGCCATATACCCATAAAGTTCAAAACTTGAAATCTAATGCCTCAAATAATAGCCAATTTGGGTTGCTTCAGCATGGAAGTAAGTTAGCAGAAATCAAACTCCTCTAAAATTCAAATGCCTCACATTGAACATAATCATCGAGATAAGTGTATATTACTGCAGCTAATTGAATTGGGCTAAGAATTATATATAAGAAAGGTCCCCATAAAAATAGAATGTATTCATGTAATTTCATTATAATTCGAGGCTCTTATACCTTTTCCCTAAAAATGAATTACTTTTAATTCGGCTATTTTGTGCTCTCAGCAATTAACAAACCTATTTCTCTAATTTGATGAATTTATAAATGGAGTACATTGCATTTAAATTTGTGGTCACCTCAGTGTACAATTTTGTTTGATATTGAAGAAAGAAGTAGAGTTCTCCACATCTAGCCAGCTATTGAAAAAGAAAGATCAAGAACGAACTACTTTCTCTGTTTAAAAAAAATGATCTCATTTCCTTTTTAGTCTGTTTAAAAAAATGACTTTTTTCTTTTTTTGGTAACATTTTAATTTCAGTTTTTCACGTGACATGTTTAAGACCACAAGATTAAAGGACAATTTTGTACATTTGACATAACTTTAATTTATGACCACAAGATTCAAAAGTTTTTTTTATTTTTTTAAACTCTGTGTCAAGTCAAACTAGATCATTCTTTGTGAAACGGAGGGAGTATTAAACAACAAAAAGGAAAAATAAAAAGAGAACACTAAATAAAAGTAGGCTACGCATTCACCAGTACTGAGGTAATATCTCATTTATCTCTTAACTTTGCATAGTTCAATTAGAAAGTCACTCAACTTTAAGTTGCTTACATAGAAAGTTACTCAACTTTATTTTTAACTCAAAAGTCACTTAACTATTGGTATTTCACTTAGAAAGTCCCTCAACTATTGATATTTTACTTAGAAAGTCACCCAACAAACTTAAATGATTTCTTCATTAATTTTTATTTTAAATTAGTTTTTAAGAAATAGTAAGATATTTATTTTAATTATCTTATTGACTTGCTTCAATTATTTAATTACAATTTTTTTTAAGAATATGTGAGTCATTTGTGTAACATTAAGAGTATATATATGAGTCACTTTTATAACGAGGTATATCAGCTCTAAATGACAAAGTTGAGGATATATCACACCTTTTTGCCTAAAAAATATGACATGGCAAAATATCAAGTATTTATTAGGAATATTTTTAAGGGCATTTTTATGACATGATAAAATATCAAATAGTACTTGATATACTCCATGATGATTATGGTAAACTACATAACGATCGAGATATTTTTAGATCAAACAGAGGATAGTTTTTTATTATATTACACATAGTTTAATTAGGGCATTTATTATTCACTTTCGATTTAATTTTATTAGTGGAATCGATGTTTACATACTATAAGAAAATAATTTATTTTGTGATGCAATATTTTTATTTGATGATCTCTAAGTTGAGTGATTTTAGTAAAACACATCAAAGTTGAATGACTATGTTATACAATTTTCAATAATAAAATGATCTTTTAAGATATTCTCTCGCTAATTTATCATCAACCCATTAATGTTGAAAAATTAAGTGAACTAGTACAAAGAATAGCTAATGTGGGGTTGCTCAGAAGTAAGTTGGCAGAGTCAAAAACTCCTCCAAGAATAGAAAGTAAGTTGGCACAAACCAAACTCCTCCTATTATATAGTTTGCCTTGTAATTGTTTATATTATGTGCTCATCCTTCAAAAGATATGGACAAAAGTGAGTCTCTATTGTCAAATGCAAATGCTACTGTGAGATCGAGGGCTCTGACCACGTGACCATGATGTCTAAGCCCCAACAACTTTTTACTACTCTTTTGAGCATTGCCAAAAAATATACCTAAGAACTGTTAGTTAAGAAGAATAATGGGGACAGGCTTAAGGCTGAGAATAAAACGTCAGTCAATTCAAATATTTGACACATTTATATGATGATCTCAGTTCTTCCATAGAAGTTCTATGTTAATTTGATATTTCAATCATTTTTCTTTCAATTTTTATTTTCTTCATTGTAATTTGAATTGACATCAATAAACGAGCTGATCTATTTCATGTAATTACTGAATTTGAGTTCAATTTGGTTCAAGACCAATTAGTTAAATCTCGTCAATGGGGAGGAGGAGCTAGAAGTCCAATCCCTCATATAGCTTCCTTGCATCATTTGCTACCATTTCTCTGTTATGTTTAGGCTTCCCATTGTATAGTTAATTTGAGCTTTCAATCAGAGGAGTTAGTTGTCTGTTATTGTTGAATAATTAAGTGTTCACTTCATAGTCAATCATATGTACCGAAAAATACTACTCCATGATATACATGCATGATGATTCATGATTGTAGTACGAATTTCGTCTCAGTAAAATTTTGCCAGAAAGTCACTCTTGAATGGAAAAAAATAAAAATAAGAAAGAAACATGAAAAAGGAAAAACAAATGGAGAACACGAAATAAAAGTAGGCTAGACTGCCAGATGGAAATGGAATACCTTCCTTCTTTCTTTAAATTTGGACTACTTTTTGATGATAATTTTTTTTGAAAAATTTACTAAACTAGTACAAATAATAGCTAATGTAGGGTTGCTCCTGCATAGAAGTAAATTGGCAAGAGTCAAAACTCCTCCAAAAATAGAAAGTAAGTTGGCAGAAACCTAACTCCTCCTATTATAAAGTTGCCATGTAATAGTTCATATTATGTGCTCATATCCTTCAAAAGATATGGAGAAAAGCGAGTCTCTGTTGCCCTATGCAAATGCAACCTTTTCATCACCCCCTAAAGATAAGAAGCATTTTGTGCTACTTCATACGGCATTCCACGGAGCATGGTCCTAGTACAAGATTGTGGCATTGATGAGATCTTCGGGGCATAATGTAACAGCTCTTGACTTGGGTGCTTCAGGGATCAACCCCAAACAGGCCCTTGAAATCCCATTTTTTTCTGATTACTTGAGTCCGCTAATGGAGTTCATGGCTTCACTTCCCGCAGATAAAAAAATAGTTCTTGTAGGTCATGCCTTTGGTGGACTCGTCATTTCTAAAGCCATGGAAACTTTCCCAGAAAAGATTTCAGTTGCTGTATTTGTCACTGCTCTAATGCCTGGTCCAAATATCAATGCAGCCAGCCTCTACACTAAGGTATCAATTTTCCATATTTCCAACTTTAAGCAATTAGATGATCTATTAAGTTTGTTTAAACTTTTACATGGTTGAAACTAAATAGACTTCGTTATAGGTAGTCAGCGCAGTAAGCACTCAACTTGATAATCCTGTTACATACGACAATGGACCTACGAATCCTCCAACCACCCTCATCTCAGGTCCAAAGTACTTGGCAACTAATTTTTACTAGCTGAGTTCGAATGAGGTAAGCAAATCATAATACAAATTTATATTGTAATTGAAGTAGCGAATACATTATGTTATTCTGGTCATGAGAATGACCCTAAATGACTGACTGACTGACTTCTTTGGCAAAAAATTACTAGTAGGCATCACCTATTGGCTATTGGAAGATTTCAGTAGTTTATACAAATTACAGATCTATTCAAGTACTTAACCCGCAACATCAACTAAGCCTAATTTAAAACATGTTTTTCCTTCTTGGTGTTAGGATTTGGCACTGGCAACTACACTAGTAAGGCCATTTTATTTATACAACGCGGAAGATGTTTCTAAGGAGATAGTTCTTACAAGGAAAAGATATGGATCAGTTAGGCGAGTGTTTATTGCTGCTGCTGAAATTAATGCCCTGACGAAGGAATTTCTAAAATTGATGATTGAAAAGAATCCATCAAATGAAGTGGAAGAGATCCAGGGCTCCGACCACATGATGATTATGTCTAAGCCCAAACAACTTTTTACTACTCTTCTGAGCATTGCCAACAAGTATAGCTAATTAAGAGCTGTTAGTTAAGAAGAATAAGGGGGACAGGCTTAAGGCTGAGAATAAAACTTCAGTCAATTCACATATTTGATGCATCTATATGACGACTCAGTTTCTTCCATAGAAATCCTAGTTAATTTGATATTTCAATTTTCTTTCGGTTGTTATTTCCTTCATTGTTATTTCAGTGTTTGAAATTTACATCAATAAAGGACCTCTATTTCCTGTAATTACTTAAATTTAGTTCAAGACCAAACAGTTAAATCTCGTCAATGGGGAGGAGGACAATATGAATGAGGAATATGCTGTAGATGAGCAAAAGCTCGTTGATGCCATTTACCTCAATCCACAACTTTATAAATGAATAAACAGTGCAGGAACTGGGAGTTATTGTGTACAAATGCAGGTCATAGTAGCAGAGTGTAAGGAGGTCTATGTGAGTCGAACCATTAAAATTATAGCCACTCTTACCCCCTCCCAGGACCCTCTTTCTCTTCAAGCTCATACTTTTCTCAACAATTAAATCCTTACACTTTTTATTTATCACTGTTACCAAAACTTGGTCCTAGCTAGCTAGCCGAAAATTTAGGTAAGGAGGAACTAAAATCTAAATGCCACCTTTCATTAAAGATTGTATGCTACGTGCACTTTAATTTATTTTTTTTAAAATGCTCAAACACGAAATGCAATTCCTTTTTCCAAGCTATAAATACCATCATGAAACAATTCAATTTCTTCATCTTCTCCCTCTGTTTCATTTTACTAGGGCCATATTAACTTGACACATCAGTTAAGAAACCTTTATGTGCTCATTCTTCAGAAGAAGGATACAAAGACATGGAGAAAAATATGTATCTAACAAGTCTAGTAGTTCTAATACTTCTGTTGCCATATGTAAATGCAACCTTGTCAGGGTCTAAATTTCCTAAAGCTAGCAAGCACTTGTGCTAGTTCACAAGGCAGGCAATGGAGCCAGGTCTCGGTACAAGATTGTGGCATTAATGAGATCTTCAGGACATAATGTCACAGCTATTGACTTGGGTGCTTCAGGAATCAACCCTAAGCAGGTCCTCTAAGTCCAACATTTATCCTATTACTTTAGTCCCCTAATGAAGTTCATGGTTTCTCTTCCAGCACATGAAAAAGTGGTTCTTGTTGGCCATAGCCATGGTGGGTTAGCCATATCTAAAGCCATGGAAAGTTTTCCCGAAAAGATTTCAGTTGCTGTATTTGTCACTGCTCTAATGCCTGGTCCAACTCTCAATGCAACCACCGTCTACATTGAGGTATCAATTTCTCATGTGTATTCTCAATTTTTTGCCTTGGGGATGATCTGTTATATATGTTAGCTTACACTTTTTACATGTTTGAAACTAAATATACTTTGTTATAGTCATCTAGGGGAGTATTATCTGCACTTGATAATCGTGTGACATATGATAATGGACCTACCAATCCTCCAACCACCTTCCTTGATGGTCCAAAGTATTTGGCCCCTAATGTTTACCAGCTGAGCCCAATTGAGGTAAGTAAAGCATAACATAGATATATACGTGAAATAGCAAAGTCTTGTTATTCTGGTCATGGACATGGAAAGTAACTGATTTAAATTAGTTTATTTTTCCTTCTTGGTGTTAGGATTTGACGTTGGCCACTACACTAGTAAGGCCGCTATACTTATACAGTGTGGAAGATGTTGCTAAGGAGATAGCTCTTTCAAGCAAAAGGTATGGATCAGTTAGGCGAGTGTTCATTATTGCTGCTAAAGATAAATTTCTAAAGAAGGAATTTCAAAGGCAGATGATTGAAAAGAATCCACCTGATGAAGTGAAAGAGATCGAGGACTCTGACCATATGGTCATGATGTCTAAGCCCCTTCAACTTTTTACTCTTATTATGAGCATTGCTCACAAATGACAGACACAGCTTTTCATTACATATTCAAGAATGAAGCTTAGTTGAAATAATTTAAACTACACATGACTGCATAGCTGAGGAGAGAAGCAGCAATTCACATATACGATGCATTTCTATGGCGATCTCATGAATTCTTTCATGGAAGCCCCAATGTCGAGTTGGTTAATTTGACATCTCAATCATTTTCTTTCAGTTGTTGTTTCGTTTCGTTGTAATTTCAGTGTTTGGAATTGACATCAATAAACGACCTCTATTTCCTCTAATTACATATCAATATTACTATCTTGGTTCAATTGGACTGTTACAATCGGTACCACAACACTTTCCCCTTATCTCGTGGGTAAAACAACTATGTAGGAAGGTACGTGATTGAAGGCGCAAGATAAAAGATTGAACAAACGAAGGGAAAGATGGGAGAGAAATTATCAAGGATTTGACAAGATAAAACTCTCACAGACTAGTGTCAAAATAAAACTCACAGAATCAGTTTTGTTGATTCCTTAGCAAGTCCATCCGCAACTTGATTGGCCTCTCTATAATAAAATAATGATGGTTAGACTGAGTTAAAGTTTCACATTGATTGGGGAATAAATGGGCAGTCTGCTTATATAAACTTGGGCAATTCTCCCCTCGGCTTAGGTGTCATATGTTTAAATGGTATCAGAAAATATTTTTCCCAGTTACCTCAAAAAGCTTGCCGGAATTGGATGAGCATGTGAATGAAATTTTTGAATCTGAAATTTAGCTGCCGCCACCAACCTAAGAACGACCATCTTTCCCCGATCTACAAAACCCCAGAAGCCGGTTTCCAGAGGAGAAGTGCGTCAGCTGGCGTAGACAACCCAGTCCGAAGAGCGCGTGAAGGCGCGTGCGTGGGACAAATCTTGGTCCGGCTCTCTGTTATAAATCTGTTTGGCATCTCCGGTTGACCTGTGGTGGTCGCCTTATTATAGGACCATTTTTCCAAGAAGAAAATCCTCCAAACAGAAACTGTAAACCCTCTTTGGTCAGGTTTGAGACGAATCTGTTTATTGCTATTTTTTTCTTGATTCTGGAAACTGCCTATGACTGCAGCAATGAGTTGAATTGTTGCTTGACCAATTTGTAACTTGATACTATCTGTTGGCTGCTATTTGAAGCCTATTTGGGAAATTATTTCTAGAGTGCAGCATCAAGTTTGGCCATTGTAAAGTTCTTTGTTATTGTGTTATTAGGCTGTTGTTTGTTTCTTTGGAGGGTTTGATGGACTTGCGAATACAGTTGGGAAAGTTTCTCAATATCAGAAATTATTGAAGGAATGCACTTTTGCCAGGTTAGATAGAACATGTCTTATGTTACAAAAGTGACTCACATATATCTATCGTTACATAAATGGCCTAAATATACCCATCCAATATGAAAATAAAATAGTGAATGATTTCATTCCAATTATCTGGTGAAAACAGAAATTTTACTTATTTATTCTCTTTTGATGAATGATTGAACTTCCAAGAAACACATCCAATAAAAAAATAAATTTCCCTATAGCACCTAACATGGGGTTACTTCAGCATGAAAGTAAGTAAATTAATTAACAAATGTCAAAACTCCTGGAATTATATAATTGCCTTGTAATGGTTCATACAATGTGCTCATTCTTCAAAAGAAGAAGAAAAAGCTATGGAGAAAAGCAAGTTTCTAACAAGTCTAGTAGTTCTAATACTTCTGTTGTCATGTGTAAATGCAACCATGTCAGGGCCTAAACGGCCTAAAACTCGCAAGCACTTCGTGCTTGTTCATGGGGCTTGCCATGGAGCATGGTCTTGGTACAAGACTATGGCGTCGATAAAAACAACAGGGCATAATGTAACAGCTCTGGACTTGGGTGGTGCAGGGGTCAACCCGAGACAGGTCCTTCAAATCCCACATTTATCTGATTACTTTAGACCACTAATGGAGTTCATGGCTTCTCTTCCAGCAGATGAAAAAGTGATTCTTGTTGGCCATAGCCTTGGCGGATTTGCCATATCTAAAGCCATGGAAAGCTTTCCTGAAAAGATTTTAGTTGCTATATTTGTCACTGCTCTAATGCCTGGTCCAATTCTTGATGCAGCCACCGTCTTCAATGAGGTATCATTTTCAAATTTAGCCATGAGATGATATTCTTTATGTTTGCTTACATTCATGTTTGAAATTATTATACTTTACTGTAGTCATCCAGTGGAGCAATATTTAAACTTGATAATCGTCTTACATTCGATAATGGACTTGCCAATCCTCCAACAACCTTCATCTTTGGTCCGAAGTACTTGGCGAGTTATCTTTATCCACTGAGCCCAATTCAGGTAAGCAGACTGCAGAGCATAGTAATAATATAAATTAAAATAGCTGAGTACTGGTACTCTTGATAATGAGAATGGCCGTAACAAACGATTTTCTTTTCCTTCTTGGTGTTAGGACTGGGCACTGGCTACTACATTAGTAAGGCCAATTTATTTTCACAGTTTGGATGAAATATCGAAGGAGATAGTTCTTTCAAACAAAAATTATGGATCAGTTAGACGAGCATACATTGTGGCAGCAGAAGATAAAATTCTAAAGAAGGAATTCCAACAGTTAATGATTGAAAAGAATCCGCCAGATCAAGTGGAAGAGATTTCAGGATCTGATCACATGCCCATGATGTCTAAGCCTCGTCAACTTTTTACTCTTCTTATGCGTATTGCCAATAAATGACAAGCTATCTTAATAGCTTAAACCAGCTTGTGATTGCATATTCATGAATAATGCATAGTTGAAATAAAATTAGATTACCCTTTGTTGAATCAGTCTTTTGTTCATTGTGTAGAGATTCCCTTTGCTGTTCCCCACAAAAAAAAAACATCTAGGAAATGTTCAACATAAGCAAGTTGTAATTTTTGGGTTTATCACTTGGCGTCAGGGGTTTTGTGAAATGGTGCCTTTCTAATTACATCTCCAGTACATGAGCATTTGACAAAATAATGTAACTTCTAAGGAACTCCGTCATATCGTGTGAGAGAGAAGGATCCCAGTAACGCCATGTTGCAATTATTTTCATCAGATCATAGATTCCAAAAGTTAATGTACATATGCTATGTTTGGACTTACAACTCTAGCCCCAACTTACCTTTGACTTACTGAAATGTCGAAGGAACAAAATCCAAGCACTCAAGATTTTCACACTACTCGAATTCAGTTGCTGTTTTTGTTGCTGAAATAATGATGTCTGATCCAACTCTGAACGTTTCTACCCTCACGAAACAGTTCAAATTTCCCTTTCTTGTTTTTATTATATTTGTTGAACATGTTTGGTTTAATTTAATGCAAAGAATGATATAAAAATTCCAGTGATTTCATGAGATTTAAGCACCCTGTGCTTAATTTGATTATTCCCCCTCACTTAACAATTTTCTTCTGCTGTATGAAATCACTCGGGCCATAGAGTCCTCTGTTAGGTAACAAATATAATCATCTATGACCTTATGAATTATGATCATGTCCCCTGTAATATTATGTCAAATGATTGTGACTTTGTTTGAAAATGTCCTCATTTATCCTGCATAGTGTAGACTTTTAGGTTCAGTCAGTAGTTGGCATTGATCTTTGTTATCCTTTCTTTTATCAGTGATACTGACAATTAAACTGTTTTATGCAACGTCTGCCTGAATAATCTAATAATCTATTCTCTTCCTCTAGTTGAATGATAAAATCCCCAATAAATAATATTTGACATAGGATTGCTTCAGCAGGGAGGTAAGTTAGAAGGTCAAACACCTTGATTATCTATAATAATTGCCTTGTAATGGTTCATACTATGAGCTCATAGTTCAGAAGAAGAAAAGAAAGTAAATGGAGAAAAACAAGTTTCTAATAAGTTTAGTACTGATAGTTTTGTTGTCATGTGTAAATTCAACGACATCAGGGCGTAAAACTATCAAGCACTTTGTGCTAGTTCATGGGGCGTGTCACGGAGCCTGGTCTTGGTACAAAATTGTGGCACTGATAAGATCTTCAGGGCATAATGTCACATCTCTTGACTTAGGTGCTTCAGGGATCAACAACAAACAGGTCCTGGAAATCCCACATTTATTTGATTACTTTAGTCCACTAATGGAGTTCATGGCTTCTCTACCTACACATGAGAAAGTGATTCTTGTAGGCCATAGCTTTGGTGGACTGGCCATATCTAACGCCATGGAAAGATTTCCAGAAAAGATTTCAGTTGCTGTATTTGTTACTGCTCAGATGCCTGGTCCAACTCTAAATGCGACCACTCTCTTAACCAAGGTACATATATATATGTATATAATTTACCAACTTTGCCTTTGCGATGATCTGTTTAGTCAGCTACTAACATTTTTTTCATTTTGAAACTATTGTTTAGTTACAATCTTTCACTGGAAATGTATCTCAACTAGATAATCGTGTAACGTATGATAATGGACCAACCAATCCTCCAACAACCTTCATCTTTGGTCCAAAGTACTTGGCAAGAAATGTTTATCAGTTGAGCCCAATTCAGGTAAGCAAGCAAAATGGTCATGACGATGGCTCTAATGTTGCATGTTTTCTCCAGTTGATTCTAGTAGAACATCAACATCATTGAACTGATAAAGTTTCCTCTTCTCTTTTTTCCCTTTTGTTGTTAGGATTTGGCGCTGGCCACTACACTAGTAAGGCCTCTATACTTATACAGTGTGGAAGATTTTGCTAAGGAGATAGTTGTTTCAAGCAAAAAGTACGGAACAGTTAGACGAGTATTCATTGTGGCTGTTGAAGATAAAACTCTACCCAAGGAATTTCAACATTGGATGATTGAAAATAATCCACCAGATGAAGTGAAAAAGATTTCAGGCTCTGATCACATGGCCATGATGTCTAAGCCCCTAAAACTTTTTACTCTTCTTCTACGTATTGCTCACAAGTGTGACGAGCTTATTAATCTTTGATTAAATATTCAATAATAAAGTATACTGAAATAAATTTTAGAAATTGTACTTCAACTTTCCCCTGTAATCTGATACTACTAGTTTTTGGGAGGCGTGCACCCTAGATCAATTGAGTACACAATCCTTTTGTTCCAACAACTCATACCATCCAAGCAAGGCACTCTTGTTTTTGGAGGACTCTTAAGTTTTTTTACCAAATTTTTTTATGTATCTTTTAAATTCTTTAAATTGTTAATTGTTGTGATTTATAATATTTTTTACACAGTTTTCAAATTTATAATTTTATTTCAAACATTATATATACCTCAATATACAAACAAGTTGCCTATCCTTTTTTTTAAAAAAAAATTGTGAGTTATTGTGTGCAGCAAAGTTTTTAAGCTTATCATATTGCATCCTGGGTTTTGGAAATGGTGCATTAATAAGTTATAGAACTTCTGAAAAACTACTAACTTAACCAACCAATTACAATGAAAATAGGTTCAAATAAGAACAATGTCATAAAATCTCAGTCTCTTAAATACCATTGAGGAACTTTATATAGAGTCCAGCAACATAAGGTTCAATATCCAATGTTGAGTGGGATAAACTCTCCCTTTTGTGGAAGTTGTATCTATCAAAACAACGAAATCAAAGGAGACATAAGTCCAGTGGTGGAAAGGGAAAAAAAATTGGTATACAATATTGTGACGACGATTGATGAGGTCGTTAACTTCAGACCTGAATGTACGTCTGAAGTTGGACTTCATTCAAACTTAAGTTCAAAATCAGATATACACGTCTGAAGTTAGGCTTGGTATATATATAGGTCAAGCATTAGACTTACAGATGTGGAGTTGGGGACTATCAATCCTAAGTTCATACCTAAATGTCTTAAATTCGAACTTTTGGCTTGACATTCCCCAATTATAAACTCTATATTGAATTTCCACTTCAGTCTCATAAGTCTCTGAATAGTTGATTCTAATATTTTGTCATTTTCAATGACTTGAATAGCGGTCCTCCAATCGGCTATTTGGGTACTTGTCTTTCAAAGACAAATCGAAAGCAAAAGGTAACTTTGGCTCAAGATAACTAAATGCGCAAGCAAAAGACACTTCAATCATTTTCACTACATTTGACAAACTTCTGCAACCCCACGTAAGCCCTGATCAAGTGAAATGTCGAATTCGAAGGAAGAAAAAAATTCAAAATTCACTCAAATAATCATGTGGACAAGGTTTATTATCACCTTATAAGATTCTTTGTACTTCAACACTAGAAAAGAGAAAAAAAAAAATTATGAAGAAAATCAAGTTTCTAAAGTTTAGTACTGATACTTTTGTTGCCATATGTAAATTCAACAACATCAGGGCCTAAATGGCCTAAAGCTAACAAGCACTTTGTGCTAGTACATGGCGCGTGTCGTGGAGCCTGGTCTTGGTACAAGACTGTGGCACTGATGAGATCTTCAGGGCATAATGTCACGGCTATTGACTTGGGTGCTTCAGGGATCAACCCGAAGCAGGTCCTTATAATCCCACGTTTATCTGATTACTTTAGTCCGCTAACAGAGTTCATGGCTTCTCTTCCTACACATGAAAAAGTGGTTCTTGTAGGCCATAGCCTTGGTGGATTCGCGATTTCTAAAGCCATGGAAAGCTTTCCAGAAAAGATTTCAGTTGCTATATTTCTCGCTGCTTTAATGCCTGGTCAAGTTATCTACTTATCTTTATCAACTGAGCCTGCTAAGCCCCAAGTGGTGTTTGGGCAACTCTCATCTCTAATTTTTTGCAATCGAATCAGGTACAAGATTCATTTCTTTTCAAAACGAGACATAGTGAAGTCTGCTATGAATCCTCTGCACAAACATACAAATCTTCAACTAGACTAAAGAAGACCCCTGAAATTACCCAGCTAGGCGAAAATTTCACTAGTTTATCTTAGAAACAAATCAAATCCATTTTATTTTATTTTCCCCTGTTTGGTGATAGGATTTGGCGCTGGCTACTACGTTAGTAAGGCCAATATACTTGCACAGTCCGGAAGACATATCAAAGGAGATGGTTCTTTCGAGCAAAAAGTATGCGTTCGTTGTGATGCTGAAGATAAAATTCTGCCGGAGGAATTAAAATAGTATATGATTGAAAAGAATCTACCAGATGAAGTGGAAGAGATTTCAGGCTCTGATCATATGGCCATAATGTCTATACCTCAACAACTTTTTACTCATCTCCTGGCCATTGCCAAAAAGTATTAATTACATAATCCAGAATAAAAGAATATTATGTAATATTAAACTACATAAACAACCCTATGACATCAACATCTATTATATATATATATATATATATAAATAAAATTAGGCTTTGTATCTATAGTTAATTTTCTGACAAAGAAAATTTAGATAAATACAAAAAGTCAAATTTTGACTTTCATTATAAAACCTTATCTAGAATTCGTGAGTAAAATCAAGAAAAACGATCTTGTTCAATCGGCTAAATGTTGACCTTATCATAAAGGAAAAAATTCACTACTTTTACTTTTAGTACTCCAATTGCTAATTCTTGTTTATTCTTACTTTGTAATTTAAAACTATAGAAATATATTTGTTAAATTAATCTGCCGCCAGACCAACCAGCAATTAGACCTCACAGTCTTTGTGCTTAATGTTAAATTAGTAACGCAATTATCAACAAATGTGTGATGTTTAATTTCTTAGGATTTAATAATCGGAAATGGAACTATCAACAGACGTATTATCTTTCTTTGGAGTAATGATTGGAACTCTACATAATAATATATATATATATATAACATTGTATTATCATAAATAGTTTAAGTATACCCTTTTTTATATTTTTATGTCCAAATTAAATATATATTTTTATTATATTTCAACACAAATTATTTTAATTTCTACTAAAAACACGTATCAAGCTTAATTTAAGTACCCATTTTTTTTAAGAAATCAACCTATTTAACTCGACTCACATATTTTTATTTTTTTTCTTCTTTTTTTTCAATATCCAAAACTTTAAAGCTTGTTATCTGAATCCAATAGAGACATTTATATCAAGGAAATAACATTTAGTGTAGGTACATTTGCTTTAATCTTTATTGCGATACGATTTTTTAAAAAAAATAAATCATTTTCCGAATTTTCTTTTTATTATACAGGTGTACTCCAGTGATAATAATTCTAGAAAGAAAGCAATTTAAATGATAGAGCGGAAAGGAATGTGGTCGATAATTTAGACCAAATTCAATATTAATGATGGAAAAAAAAAAGACAAACGGAAATAAAATATTGAAAATCAATATTAAATATTTTATATATAGATATATGCGGCAATTTCTGATAGGCTGGCAATGCAGAAAATAAATTATCATGATATGAAATGGAAAAAGTCAGAAAACATGCTGATCGCATGTTTAAGAAATAAAAAAGTGTTAATCATGTCGATTTATCAATAATTTGTGTTGCAACTTGGAACTACTAGATGTACTATTTAATTAAGTAATATTGAAAAATCTGAAAATATCATCAGTATTATGATCTCCTCCCTTGAATAAGGGAAAGACGAATCCACATGATGTTTGACATTTGCATTTTTTATTTTTTCCAATATCTTTTGAACATTATATTATATGACCATTTTCCTCCAAAGACTTTATCAACTCCTTCAAATTAAGGGTTAGTGTAGCATGTTTAGTCCCTTAATTACTGATATAATCTGAATCTACTTTTTATGATATTTGATTAAGCATATTTAATTTTCGATTACTTGAAATGGGCATATTTTTAATCTCTTTGCTGATGAATAATCACAAATTTGTTGAAGTATTAACCAAATGTTTTACCATGTAATCACCAAATATTATGTTAAACGTGTATCGTTGCTCCATATTTGAGAGTGATGTACTTCTAAAAGTTGTCTAAATATATCTATAGCATAATTCCTGTACAAATGGATAAAAAGGGTACATTCTAATTATAATCGAAGATAAAATGTGTTGAGTCATATATTAGAAAAATCAAAATCAACTTACTTATAATTGAGGGACCAAAAATACTATTATCCCTTGAAATTATCATTTTCCTATGAAGGGAATACTTTTCTATTATGAAAAAAATAATTCTACTATCTCTATTATTGTGGACACATGTATGGATGGGTTCCCTCACTTGCTCTTCACCAACTAATTATATTTACATATAATAACATTAAGTTTCATAGGGGACACGACAAATTATTTTTTGAATATCCAAAAATTAGTTAACCAAATTAAATGCTTCAAATGCCAGCTCATTATGATTTTTTCATTCATTGTTTGGAGCTCATATTAGAGCCCCGGCTAAATTTGAATCATGCACTACATAACTCATTTTGGGGTGGAGGTGGGGGGGTGGGGGGGGGGGGGGGG
>JAJOOH010011283.1:0-57562 GCA_029582605.1 Solanum gracilifrons | reverse complement strand
CAAATTTATGGTAATATTAATCCTTATCTTGATGAAAATTCAGGTGAAGAAGTAGAAGTTGGTTCGGGAGAAGAGGAATTAGAAGATACACCTACTAGCCCGGTGACAGAAGTTCCAAATGAAACTACAAATTCAACGGAGCAAAATTGTGGACGCCCACCCCTTATACCTCCTACAAGGGAGAAGGTGAAGTATCAACGCCCTAAAACTTCTGTTGTGTGGCAATTTATGACTTTAGATAAAGAAAACTCTATTGCTATTTGTAATAAGTGTAAGCAACCTTTTAAACATAAACAAGGTGGAGGCCAAGGTGGGACGGGGGGCTTAAATAGACATTTGTTATCTTGTGTGCCAATTCAATATAAAAAAGCTAAAGCATTAGCCAATAGAAAAAAAGGAATTTCAGTTAATGATTTTGATATTAATGTTAATGAATCGGTAGGGGCATCTAACATGGTTCAAGGAACATTAGATCCTTCTAACCCCAGTGGTCCACTAACACAACGTAAATATAATAAGCAAAGAGATCACGAAAATTTAGCTAAAATGGTTGCTGTTTGTGGTTTGCCTTATAGTTTTCCTTCACATCCCGGTTTTATTGAATATATTCAACAAACTTATAATCCTAATTATAGAGGTTTTTCAAGAAATATTGTTAAATCTGATGTTTTTGTATATCAAGGTAAACATTGTCAATATCTTCGTTGTATATTTAGCATATTAGATTGTAGAGTGTCTATAACTTTGGACATGGGTCGTAGTGTTAATGGGCGTGATTATTTAACTATTACAGCACATTGGATTGATAATAACTGGAATTTGCAAAAAAGAATCTTAAGTTATAAAAAATGTGTAGAGCAAAAAACTGGTGCATATTTAGCTTCAACTATTTTAAGTGTTCTAGATTATTACATGCTTATAGATAAAGTAATGTCTGTCGCATTAGATAATGCATCTAATACTACAAACGATGCTAGTATGTTAAAAACTAGATTATGTCCAATTGATGTTAATTCTTTTCATGTTAGATGTGTTGCACATCTATTAAATTTAGTTGTACAAAATGGTATTTCATTATTTAAATGTGGTTGTCTGAAAATTGAATATGCTGTTGCCTGGATTTTTTATGCTCAGAGACTTGCTAGAATTAGGGAATTTAATGATCGTTGTGTACTATCTGATTTGCCACCAAGAAAAATTCCAAGACATATTAAAACAAGGTGGAATTCTTTTTACGAAATGTTTTCAGTTGCTTACGTATATAAAGGACCCATACAAATGGTGTTTAATGCTCATAATGCTGACCCATTAGATAGAATTTGTGAAGAAGATTGGGAAGAAACTAATGAACTATTAGAATTTTTAAGACTTTTTTATGATGCTTCAACCATGTTTTCTGGAATTTATTATCCTACTATTTCATCAGTATTAATAAATATTTGTGCTATTTCAATTCAATTTTCTAAATACAAAAAAATTGACAAATTTAGAGTTGCAATTGAAGGTATGATTGAAAAATTTTAAAAATATTTTTTTCCTATTCATCAAATTTTTTTAACTGCTACTTTACTTCATCCTGACTATAAATTACGAGGTGTGCATGGACTTGTTGAAACTTTTTATGATACTTTAGAAATTTTACCAAAAGAAAATCCAACTTGTGAAATATGTAAGTCTAGCATAAAAGTAGAAGCAAAAATTTTGTATGAAAAATATATAACTACAGGAAATACTCAAGGAGAAGTTGGTCAAACTTCTAATCCTCAGAGTAAAGCTCGAATTTCAAGTTATATGTGAGGTTTTCTTGGTCTTAATTCTACTAACTGTGATGATTTTGAAGAATACCTTAATCAATCTTTAGAAACAGTGGAAGACGAAGATGGCAATTAAGACTTATAGGCATGGTGGAGGAGGCGGAGCGTTGCATTTCCAATTTTGAGCAAAATGGTTCGTGATGTTCTAGCTATTCAAGCTTCATCAGTTGCATCAGAGGCTACTTTTAGTGCGCCAAGGTTTCAACTTGGCGATCATAGACATTCATTGGCGGAAGAAAGTTTGGAAACATCAGTTTTATTTAGAGACTAAGTCAACGCCGAGAGGAGGAATCATAATTTGCCAAGGTTAAGTTCCAAACAAGAAGCTTGGATTAATGCGGTAATTGGATCTAGTGATGATGAATTAGAGTCACAAGAGTTTCTAGCAAGTTTACCAACACCGGAGGATGTCACCGTTGATATGATGCGACAATTAGAATTGAATTTTAAAGGAGAATACAAATATTAGATTACATCTGAGAACTAATTGAAACAGAACCCTTCCTAAAAGGTGGCTGTGTAAATTAGTTACTCATCTAATATTTGTAACAAATATTAGTTTTACATATGAGAACTTATTGAAACAGAACCCTTCCTAGAAGGTGGCTGCGTAGATTAGTTACTCCACTAATATTTGTAAATTGTAACTTCTAAGTTCTAAGTTGCAATTAGATTTTATTGAATAAATTTGAAGGCTTTATTCTAGTCTTTTTTGGATAACTATTGTCTTGCATTTTAATTTTAATATATTCATACATATTTACATATATACTAAACTAACTTTAAAATACTTAATTTAAAAATCGAAATTTCAAGTTTAAAACTTTAAATTACTTTAAAATATTTAAAATACAAATTTGAACTTCTCAAATTTGAAATTTGAAACTTGAATTTGAAATTTGAAATTTGAAAATTGAAGTTTGAAATTTGAAAGTTGAATTTGAAATTTGAAATTTGAAATTTGAATGAATTTTGAATTTTGAAATTTGAAAACTTAAGCATTATTTATTAGCTAAAAATGTTATTGAAAAAAAATCAAATAAACTAAAAATGTTATTCAATAACATATAATTTCAATACAAATAAATAAGTATGTAAAAAATAAAAAATACCCCGTCCCGTCCCGTCCCCCCAAAACCCGTCCCATCCCGTATATATAGTGGGACGGAATAGGACTTATTTTTGTCCCCCCAATCCCGGTCCCCTCCAATCCTGATCCCCCCAATCCCGGTCCCGGCCAAATCCCACATGCACCGTCCCCCGTCCCGTCCCGTCCCGTCCCCATTCGTCCCATCCCTTAGTCCCTGTCCCCGTCCCCTTGCAAGCCCTACATAGGAGGTATCTCAACACTAGAGTCATTAACTCAGACTAAGTGGAAGACACACCCCTTGGAAACTAAATTTCTCTCCTTAAGTTACGAAATGAAATGACCCTTAGGCATTATTGAACTACTACTCCACTCTATAACTGGTTCATTAGGAATTTAAAACCTAACAACTCAAGTTTTACAATCAATGGAGGCATAACAGGCATGAAGCCAGTCTATACCAAGAATGACCTCGAAATCTACCGTGTCTAACTCAACTAAATCAGCAATGGTGTTCTAGTGATTGATGGAAATGACACAATCACGATATACTCGCTTAGCTAGAATCGACTCCTCAATAGGTGTAGAAACACAAAAGGGTTCACAAAGTTTCTCAGGAAGAACATCAAAATTATTTGCGACATAAGGAGTCACAAAAGATAAACCTGTTGCTGTGTCTAAAAAAGCATAAACATCAAGAGTATAGACTTTGATCATACCGGTGACAACATTTGGAGAATTCTCTTTCTCTTGACGATTAGTGATCGCATAAAGGTGGTTTGCTTCTCCGCCTGTACAGGAAGTAGCTCCTCTAGGTGTAGCCCTGTCTAGTGGAACAACTGATGAAGATTGGACTCTATTGCCCTGATTTCCATTACCTTGCCAGTTCTTGGGGCACTCTTTCATGAAGTGACCCTCTTGTCCACACTTGAAACAACCTATGTAGCCATCCTGACACTTACCTGGGTAGGTTCTACCATACCTAGCACATGCAGGAGCCCAATTACCTCCTTGTGCCACACTACACTGAGATTGTGTAGGTCTAGCCCTGAAGTGCTGTGAATTCTGACTATTGTAGTCACCTTGTTTCTGGGTGCAGGTGCATTAGCAGATGATGAAGCAGGTCCCTTTTTTCTTTTGTCGGAAAGAAGACCGGTTCACATTATTTCTTTGCTGCCCGGACTCATTCCCTGACGTCTTAGCCTTCTTATTTCTGAATTCCTCCCTATCTCTCAGCTTCTCCTCCTCAACCTGCTGCACATAGAACATCAACCTTTCTATATCCATGTAACCTATTAGCATTGCAGCCTTACCTTCCTTATTCAACAGAAGAGACAGCCCAACAACAAACAAACTCATTCTACTCCTCTTATCCACAACCATCTCCGGAGCATAACGGGATAGTTGGGTGAACTTCAACCCATACTCATGAACACTTAGTGAATCTTGATTAAGAGTTAGAAACTCTCGTGCCTTGGCCTCTCTCAGTTCTCGGAGAAAGAAACAACCCAAGAAGGACTCTTCAAAACATGCCCAACTCGCAGGTGGTGCTCCCTCAGCTCTGCCCTTTTTCCACTGGTCAAACCAAGTCCTAGCAACATTCTTCAGTTGATATGCAACTAGTTCAACTTGCTCAGCATCGGTAATATGCATAACCTCAAATACCTTTTGCAGATCCTCAATAAAGTTGTCTGGATCCTCAGTAGTGCTTGAACTAGTGAAACTTGGAGGATTCAACCTCAAGAAATCTTGGATCCTCAAAGTATCGGACACTTCCTTTCTAGATCCTCTTTGTTTCCCAACCTGGTTAGTCACATCTTGGCTTAGCATTCGAATTGCTACCCTGAACTCAACATTCATGATTTCTCCTTGGGGTTGCACTTTAGGTGCATTAGGAACCCCTAGCTCCTCAACATTGCTCCTAGCAGAACGACCTCGGAAAGCTCTTTGTGGAGGCATGATTAATTGAAATACACATGCAAGCATGAATTAGAAGAAACTTTTTAGAGATAAAACTCTAACGCACGAAATAAGTATTAAAGAAGTGAGAACATTCCTAAGTGTCACAGCCTCCTAATTATAAATGTGGCGCGCTTCACACCGATAACTAGGACTCTACAAACATGACTTCATAGACTTCCTAGAACTCTTGAACTTTGTGCTCTGATACCAAGTTTTCCATTCCCAGAGCCTACAACCTCGGCGGGACTGGCACTCGAGAACCATTGTTGGTCCCAAGCGAACCCTTGGCCTGGCCTACTTACTCAGCGGAAGACTTAAACATAAGAAATAATCTCAAATAATAAACTTATGAATTAAACTTAGAATGTCTTTAAGGAAATATTCAAACTAGCCAAAATGGCTACTCAAGCCTCATAGCAAAATATCTAAAATACAAGACTAAAGGAATATAACTACTCGTCTATGAAACCTTTAAAGTAAAGAAGGATGTTCGGGCAACACCCCCGATCATCCTAACAATTGGAATTCTAGAAAGTAATGTAACAAGGAGTCCTCCAGAAAGCAATGAGGCTCACCAATTGACTCTGAGTGCTCAACTAGATCAATGAGATGTCGGATGCTGATCTTGGTTACCTGTGTTTGCATCATAAAATGATGCAAGCCAAATGGCATCAGTACATTGAATGTACGAGTATGTGAAGGGAATACTAAACATAACATAAGCTTGAAAGAAATCTGAAAGAGACACTTACCTTGACTTTACACAACTCATGAATAACTTAACTCAATATAAAGCAACAATACACATGCAATATATAAAAAGCTTTTAAAACAGTAGAAATAAACTCAATTTGTTAAACAAATGCAATAACAACTCAACTTACTCATATAATAAAGTAATGTAATACTGTGGGAGTTTATCTATCAGACAACCACCACTATGAGCCTAAGTGGTGATACAACGTCTTGCCCACGCTGCCAAAACTTTCTTATACTTTGCCGTCATATAGGACGCCTTAATTAAGTGGATCCACTAGTCTATGCTAAAAAGCACTAAGGAATCATCTAAAAAGTATGATCCTTTTCTACCCATGATGGCTACATATTTTATGGAGACTTGAGTTATTATGAACTCGCATCCCCATATTTGTGCTCAATACCAATCCCAAAATTATACATAGATCATATGTTTTTAAAACAAAATTTCTTTCTTTAGTTTGAGATAATTACTCAAAACTTAGCTTAAAAGCTCTCTTGGAAATCGGTGTTTCCTTTCTTGCTCAAATATGAAAACATTTTAGCTGTTGAGAATACTTAGTTCCCATATAATCTTTGAAAAAATGAAGTCTTACTCTTACTCTTTAGTCAACTCAAAGCTTAAGTCTTAAAACAAAGTTAACACGTTTGTGAAAGACTTTTGGAAAAGTTTATGAATTTCTATTGACTTAACTCTTTACCTCTTGACTTGACCCTTAACTTTCCTTGAAATGAATTATGAATTCAAGGTTCATAATCTCATGTTTATGAATGATTTCATGATGTTTATACATACCTTAGAGTGTTGGAATCAACTAGAAAACATACGTACATTGGTAAGGAACTAGTACGGAAAGGTGGGGGAAGAATGGGAAAAACTGGCGTCCCTGGTGCTCTGAGCGACATGGGGCACCAGAGGGAAAAATTCAGAAGCAAGGGTGGAGTGCTTTGGCTGGCGCGGCTCCCAAATACTTAAACTTCAGAGGTCCCTTCTTGGGGTTCTGAGAGGGGCGGTACCCCACCCCCCTGCCCAGGTGCACTCAAACTTTTCCCCTTCGTTTTTCAACTCTAAACCCCCTATTTCGACTTGGTTCTTTCCCCAAACACTTGAATCAACTATACAATCAATATGTGCAAGATTCAACCCAAAATCACACCTAAAAATATGAATCTACCTCAAGAAACTTGAACAACAATAACTCTCAAGATTTCAAACGAATTTCATCAAGAACTCATAAGATTTTCTTTCAAAATTATATAACTTCGCTGAATTGAATCATGATTGGCGCGTGGGTGAATTAACCCAACGCTATGTGATCTCACATACCTCGTAGGGATAACCCCTTGACAAAATCCACACGCAATTTTCCAAGAAATAGATGAATCTTGAACTTTCTTCTCCTTTCTCCTCTTTTCTCTTTTCTCCAAGACCTAGCGTGAATTTCCAATTGACTAAACTGATCTAATTCTCATTAGACCCCAAATAAACCACTAAAAACGAAATAAAATAATTTGGAAAGGAAAAGACCAAACTACCCTTCCAAAATCCAGATTAGACTTTCCTTATTTGAACAATCCAACTTCAAATGGTCATATCTCACTCATACAAACTTGAAATCGCGGATACTTGGAGGCGTTGGAAAGATAATTCCAAGAGATATCCTACGGTTTTTGGAAGCACACCTAACTCATTTTGAGCTAGGTTTATGGTCATTTGAAGTCGACCAAAATTCAAACTTAACTTAACCAATTTTCCAGATTTTTCATTCTTTCCTAAAATGACTATTTCCAATTCTATCTCTTTCTAGTTCTTTCAATTAGTAAGATGTTATAGAACCCTTGGCAAGGTTTACTACTCAGCGGAAGACTTAAACACAAGAAAATAGTCTCAAATGATGAACTCATGAAATAAATTTATAATGCCTTAAAAGAACATTCAACTAGCGAAAATGGCAAATCAAGTCTCAAAACATAAGTCAATAACAAAATAGTGACAAATGATCTGATTAACTGTCTATCTATGAATCCTCTAAAACTGGGAGGGATGTCAGGACAACGATCATCCTAACAATTGAAAACTACTAAATCAATGTAAATAGGGATCCTCCGTAAAGCAAGGAGGCTCACCAGAAGACTCTGAATGCTTAACTAGATCAACGAAGCGCTGGATGCTGAGCTTGGTTACCTGTATCTAGATCATAACAATGATGCAGGCCAAATGGCGTTAGAACATTGAATGTACGAGCATGAGAGGGGAATACCAAGACAAGACATAAGCTTGAAAGGAACTGAAAGAACATATCTGGGTTCAACTCAGCTCAACTTAACTCATTTCAATATAAAGTAATAATATGAATGCAGTATATAGAAATATTTTTAAATCATAGATTACAACTTTGTCTATTAGAAATATAATAGTAACTCTGTATGTATGCAAAGATACAATATAAACTCTGGGATTTATATAAAAATACAATTTACTTCTATGTATATAAGAATACAAAATTCTTCTGTGGGAGTTTCTCTAACCGACAACCATCACTTAAGAGCTATTGTGATGATACAACATTTTGCCCACACTGCAATGGGCCTTCCTATACCTTGCTGAGGGTATAAAACCTGACTACTAAGTGGATCCACTAGTATATGCTAAAAAGCACTAAGGAATCATCTAAAAAGTATGACCCTTTTCTACCCATGATGGTTAGATGGTTTATGGGAGCTGGGAATTGTCTGAACTCTTCCCTATATCAGTGCTCAATACTACTCCAAAAACATAATACTAACTCTTATGTTTAAAAACATAACTTATTTATGTGGTTTGAGATAATTACTCAAAACTTAGCTCAATGGCTATCTTGGAAATCAAAGTTTCCTTTCTTGCTTAATTGTGAAAGCATTTACTCTTTACTGAAAACTAGCTCAAAGGCTCTTTTGGAAATCTTAGTTTCCTTTCTTGTTTAAATGTGAAAACATTTACTCCTTGGGAATAGATAGTCCTGATATATTCTTTTGAAGAAATGAACTTCAATCTTTACTTTTTACTCAACTCAAAACTCAAGTTTTTAAACAAAGTTTAAACATTTGTAAAAGACTTTTGGAAAACTCTATGAACTTCTCTTGACTTGACCCTTAACTTCCCTTGAATTTGAGTTTATGGATTCTAGGATTGTGGTTTGTGATAGGAAAGATCTCATGATGTTTATGAGTGTTTTTAAATAGTTAAACAAGAGAAACGATCAAGAAATAACTATCTAGAAGCAAGTCTGCGATGCGAAGATGCGTTCAAATATTTGGTCGCGAAATAAATTTTGAGGTAGAACGGTCCGTGACCGCTCTGCGACGCGGACAAGAATTCCCCAATCCTGAGGAATAGGTCTGAGACGCGGACCGGGTACCCAGATTCACCCGACTTTTTCCTTCTTCTTTTTCTAACCACAATTAGCCTAAACTTGGTTCTTTTTATGAAATTCTCTCTAGATTCAGATACCCAGTATATGTACACAAGAATATAACTCAAAACAATTCTAACAACCTACCTTAAACTCTTAAGAACTCCTCAATCTCATCCCATATTATAGAATGAAAGTAATTGAAGAACACAACTCAAGAACATCAAAGTCTCAATCATTTAGGACAAAAATATACTGAAATAAACATGTTTGGCGCGTGGGTGAATGAATCCTTGGCGAATTCCACAACCAAACTCGCATGAACTTGACGAATCTTGAACTTTTCTTCTCCTTTCCTCCTCTTTTCTCTTGTCTCAATGCCATAGAGTAATTCTTAATTGCGTAAACTGAACGTAAACTGAACTAACTTAGTTTAGACCCCAAATAATTTATTAAAAAGTGAATTAATTAATTGGGTAATTAAAAGACCATAATACCCCTCAAAAACCCAATTTTGACTTTCCTTATCTAGACAACCCGACTTCAAATGGACATATCTCCCTCATACGAATTTGAAAATGAGCAAACTCTGTGAAGGTTGAAAGATAATTCAAAGATATTTCCTACGGTATCTTGTAGAACACCTAAATCATCATGTGCTGAGATTTATGATCGTTTGCTGTTGACCCAAAACTCATACTTTGCCTAACTTTGTCAAATTTTAGATTTCTCATTCTTTCCAAAAAAGATTCTTTATAATTCTAGCTCTTTCAAATAGAGGGGTGTTACAATATCTCCCCCTTGTGAACATTCATCCTCAAATGATATTAATCTTAGAAGGCTTAGGTTGTAACGTCAAATATTCTGATAAAACACCCAACAAGCAATTCTAACACATCATGCATATCAATTAAAGAGTACTAAGAAGAGAATTAGTACCTAGGTCTGAATTTTCTCCGGGCTCAAAGAGATGTGGATATCTCTTCTTCATATCCTCCTGAGCTTCCCAAGTAGCTTCCTCAACAAACTGATTTCTCCAAAGAACTTTGACTAATGGTATTTCCTTAGTCCTCATCTTGCAAACCCGACGGTCTAGAATTTGAACATGAATCTCCTCATAAGACAAGTTGTCCTTCATAGCAATATATGTAGTTGGTATGATCAATGAAGGATCGCCCATATACTTTTTCAGTATAGAAATGTGAAATACCGGATGAACCACTGCTAACACTTGTGGGAGCTCCACCTTATAAGCTACATTGCCAATCCTATTGGATATTCTGTAAGGACCAATATACTGGGGACTAAGATTACCCTTGTTAACAAATATCATAACACCCTTCATGGGTGAAACTTTGAAGTAAACCAAATCATCTACTTCAAACTCTAAGTCCCTTTTTCTAACATCTATGTAGGATTTCCAATGACTCTGCGTTGTTTTCAACCTCTCTTGAATAACTTTCACTTTCTCCATAGCTTGATGAACTAAGTTTGGTCTTATAAACCCACCTTCACCAACCTCAAACCATCCAACATGAGATCTGCACCTTCTCCATTAAAGAGCTTCATAAGGAGCCATCTAAATGCTAGAATTGTAACTGTTGTTATAAGCAAACCCAATGAGAGGTAGGTGAACATCCCAATTACCCTTGAAAATCAATCACTCTAACATATCTTCTAGAATCTGAATAGTGCGCTCTGCTTGACCATCTGTCTGAGGATGAAAAGTAGTACTTAAGTTCACCTTTGAACCCAAGCCTTTCTAGAATGACTTACAAAACTGTGCAGTAAATTACGCATATCTGTCTGAAATGATCGAAACTGGAACCCCATGAAGTCTAACCACCTCTTGAAGATACAACTTGGCATAGTCCTCTGCTGAATGGGTAGTCTTTATCGGCAAGATATGGGCTGATTTAGTCATTTAATCTACAACCATCCAGATCGAGTCATGCTGTCTGCGAGACCGTGGTAATCCTGTGATGAAATCAATATTTATCATATCCCACTTCAATTCCTGAAGTTCTATATTTTTTAGCCATACCACCGGGCGTTTGCTGCTCTACTTTAAGTTGTTGGCAATTCGGACACCTAGCAACAAACTCTGCAATGCCCTTCTTCGTACTATTCCACCAATATACATCTCTTAAGTAACGATAGAATATTTGTGGAAACCGGATGAACAAAATATCTGAAGGTATGAGCTTTCTCCATTATTCTCTATTGGAATTCATCTACCATTGGTACACACAACCTACCTTGATACCTCAATACACCATCTCCCCGCTGTTCAAAAGCCATTACTTTTTTCTTATGAACATATGCCTTCATTTCAAGAAAAATAGGGTCTTGGTCTTGCTTCTCTTTCACTTCTGACACTAATTTTGATTCAGCGCAATTCATCACCACTACTTCTCCTTCGGTGGAATCCATTAATCGAACTCCTAATCGTGCAAGTCTGTGCACATGTTTTACTAACTCTTTCTTATCTTCCTCAAAATGGGAGGTAATACCCATAGATAATCCACTCAAGGCATCAAAAATAACATTAGCGATAAAGAATACTCATGTCATAATCTTTGAGTAACTCTAACCACCTTCTCTGTCTGAGATTAAGCTCTTTCTGACTAAACACATACTGAAGACTCTTGTGATAAGTATATACATCTACATGAATACAATACAAATAATGTTTCCATATGTTCAAAGAAAGTACTACGACAACAAACTCTAAGTCATGTATTGGGTAGTTTTTCTCGTGAACTTTCAACTGTATGGAGGCATAAGCTATAACTTTGCCATTCTGCATTAACAAACAACCCAAACCAACTCTAGACGCATCACAATATACAATAGAGCCTTGCGTGCCTCTGGTAAGATCAATACTGGGCAGTAGTCAACCTCTTTTTCAATTCCTGAAAGCTTTTCTCACAAGTTTCGGACCATTTAAACTTCATTATTTTCTGAGTCAACTTGGTCAACGGGGATGAAATAGATGAGAACCATCTACGAACCTTCTATAATATCAAGCCAACCCCAAGAAACTCATAATATCAGTTGGAGATGTGGGTCTAGGCCAATTCTGCACTGCCTCAATTTTCTTAGTGTCAACTATAATTCCATCACCAGAAACAATATCGCCTAAGAAAGCCACAGATTCAAGCCAAAACTCACACTTAGGGAACTTAGCATACAACTCTCTATCCTTTAAAGTTTGGAGAACTACTCTGAGATGACTAGCATGATCTTCCTTATTCCTCGAATATATTAGTATGTCATCAATGAATACGATAACAAACATATCTAAATAAGATTTGAATACTCTATTCATAAGGCCCATGAACGCTGCATGCGCATTAGTTAAACCGAACGACATGACCAGAAACTCATAATGACCATAACGGGTCCTGAATATTGTCTTTGGAATATCACATTCCCTTACTCTTAACTGATGGTAGCCAGATCTGAGGTCTATCTTAGAGAAACAAGTGGCACCCTGAAGTTGATAAAAAAGATTATCAATTCTCAGAAGAGGATACTTATTCTTGATAGTAACCTTGTTCAACTGATGGTAATCTATACACATTCTAAGAGTACCATCCTTCTTCCTCACTAACAAGATCGGAGAGCTCCAAGGTGGACACTTAGTCGAATGAAATGTTTTTCTAGGAGATCTTTCAACTGCTCTTTTAACTATTTTAACTCTGCTAGTGCCATCCTATATGGTTGGCTAGATATATGACGAGTATTGGGAAGAATATCTATATCGAAGTCTGTCTCTCTCTCAGGAGGGACTCAGAGAGGATCATCTGGAAAGACTTCTGCAAACTCTTTTACTATTGGAACAAATTGAATAAGAGGTATCTCCACACTAGAATCATTAACTCGGACTAAGTAATAGACACACCCCTTGAAAACTAACTTTTTTGCCTTAAGGTACGAAATGAAACGACCCTTAGGCAATGCTGAACTACTCTCCCACTCTATAACTGACTCATTAGGAAATTGGAACTTGACAACTCGAGTTCTACAATCAACTGAGGCATAACAAGCATGAAGCCAGTCCATACCTAGAATGATATCAAAATCTACCGTGTCTAACTCAACTAAATCAGCCATGGTGCTCTTGTGATTGACGGAAATGATATAATCACGATAGAGTCTCACTACTAAAATAGACTCAACAATAGGTGTAGAAACACTGAAGGGATCAATAAGTTTCTCAGGAAGAACATCAAAATTCATCGCAACATAAGGAGTTACAAATGATAAACTCGCTCCTGTATCTAGAAAAACATAAACATCAAAGTTAAAGACTTAGATCATACAAGTGACAACATCTGGCGAATCCTTTTACTCTTGGTGACTGGTGATAGCATAAAGACGGTTTTCTACTTCGCCAGCCCCTGATGTAGCTCCTCTAGATGTAGCTCTGTCTGGTGGAGCAACTTAAGAAGACTGGACTCTATTTCCCCATTATCGTTACCCTACCTGTTCTTTAGACATTATCTCATCAAATGACCGTTCTGGCCATACTTGAAGGAACCAGTGGAGCCATTACGACACATCCATATGTTGTTCCTACCACACTTAGCACATTCAGGAGGCTTACTACCCCCTTGTGCCATACAACCTTGAGAATAGGTAGGTTTAGCTCTAAAATTCTGACTATTGTACTCACTTTTTTTCTTTGGTGCAGGTGCCAGATGATGGAGCAGGTCCCTTTTGCTTATGTTGGAAGGAAGTCACAATACTCTTCTGCTACCCGGACTAATTCCCTGATGTCTTTGCCCTCTTATTCTTAAACTCTTCTCTATACTTCAGCTTGTCCTCCTCAACTCGTTCCACATGGATCATTAGACTTAAACCAGTGAAGCTCGGTGGATTCATCCTTAAGAACTCACAAATACTTGAAGTGTCAGCCATTTCCTGACGATTCTCTCTCTGTTGCCCAGCTTGGTTGGGCACAACTTGGCTCAACATTCGGATTGCCTCACGAAACTCAACATTAGTGACCTCTTCTTGGGGTTGCACTTCTGGTGCATTAGGTACCCCTTGTTCCTGTGATTCAACTTTTCTACTAACCAGACGACCTCTGACAAGTCTCTGTAGAAGCATGATCTGAAAGACACGCGCAAGCACGAGTTAGAAAGAAACTTTTATAGAGATACACTCTATCGCACGAAATGAGTATGAAAGAAGTGAGGTGGTTCCTAAGTGTTGCAGCCTCTTGAGCTCCGTGCTCTGATACCAGGTTTGTTACACCCCGAGCCTACACCCTGGGTGGGACGGGCACTCGAGAACCATTGTTAGTCCCAAGCGAACCCTTGGCTTGGCGTACTACTCAACGGAAGACTTAAACACAAGAAAATAGTCTCTAATGATAAACTCATGAAATAAACTTAGAATGTCTTAAAAGAACATTCAACTAGCCAAGATGACAACTCAAGTCTCAAAGCATAAGACGATAAAAAAAAGTGACAAATGATCTAATTAACTGTCTATCTATAAAGCCTCTAAAAATGGGACGTGTGTTCGGACAAGACTCCCGATCATCCTAACAACTGAAAAAATGTAAATAGGGATCCTCTAGAGAGCAATAAAGCTCACCATAAGACTCTGAATGCTCAACTAGATCAACGAAGCGCTGGATGCTGATCCTATTTACTTGTACCTGCATCTTAACAACGATGTAGGCCAAATGGCGTCAACACATTGAGTGTACGAGCATGCGAGGGGAATACTAAGACAAGATATAAGCTTGAAAGGAACTGAAATAATACACCTGGGCTTAACTTAACTCAACTTAACTCATTTCAATATAAAGCAATAATATGAATGAAGTATAGAGAAAATCTTTTAAAACATGGCTAACAACTCTGTGTATTAGAAATACAATACTAACTCTGCATTCATGCAAAGATTAAATATAAAATCTAGGATGTATATAAAAATACAATTTACTTCTGTGTATATGAGAATACAAAATAATTCTGTGCGAGTTTCTCTAACCGACAACCATCACTTAAGAGCTATTATGATGATACACCATTTTGCCGTACGCTTCCAGGGCCGTCCTATACCTTGCCGATGGTATAAAACCTGACTACTAAGTGGATCCACTAGTCTATGCTAAAAAGCACTAAGGAATCATCTAAAAAGTATGACCCTTTTCTACCCATGATGGCTGATACATCCAAACATACACTTCAATTAAAAAGTATAAACGGTCGAAGTCACTTTATAGAACTCAACGTGAGTTGAGGTCGATCTCATAGAGAATTTCTTTAAATAAATGATTTCACTGTCGCATTTGCCCAAATGTTGTTATTATTTCCTAAAGAGAAAGATTGCAGAAAGTAGAATGGGTTTAGTTGTAAGATTCTAGTAACTAAGGTTGTTAAGCCATATCCAGAGTCAACAATTAACAAAGTCTTGATTTTAAATTTGTATTTATAATTGAATGAAACTAGGACTGTGTTCCCTATAATGTTGCATCTAATGTTCTTCCGTAATTGAGTTTTAGGCAATTTGTCTCTACAAAATATAGGTGCGCCAAAATATCTAACACTTCTCAGTTTAATTAGATAATTTTTTCTCAAGTCCTCTTGGTCCTAGAGTGTTAACAAATTTTTGTCAAGCCAAAGGGAGGTTCTATGGCATGAGCAACAAGATCTAGGTGCAAACATTTAGAGTCCTTGGATACTGAGTGGGGACTTTAATAATGTATTAGCAGCTGATGAGAGAATTGGGTTGCCAGTTACTCAAGCTGAGATAGCAGGGTTCAAGGACATGGTTAATACCTTGCAATTGACTTTCCTCAGAACAAAAGGTTGTTTCTTCACTTGGTGCAATAAACAGTAATCTACAAGTAAAGTGTATAGTAAGATTGATTGGGTGTTTGGCAACCTTGAATGACTACAACAATTTAGTCATGTTGAGGCTGAATTCCTAGGGCCAGGGGTTTCAGATCATTCCCTAGCCATTGTGCAATGCCAACAGAGGATTACTTTGCATCCAAAGCCACTCAAACTATATATGACTGTGATGGAGCATCCCCAGTTCAAAAGTATACTCCAGTAGGTATGGCAAGAGGCAGGAAGGGGAACAAAAATGAATATTATATGGAGCAAGATGAAGAGGGTGAAGGAAACTTTGAAGGAGCTAAATATGTTTATGTCCAATTATAGCCAAAAACTCTGTCAGGCTAGACCAATGTTGGATACTGTCCAGGCTCAAATAACCACACAACCACTATGTCAGGCCCTGTTTGATCAAGAAAAGATGATCCTTATGGAGATGCAAAAATGGAGCTTGGTGGAGGAGAAGGTTTTGAGGCAAAAATCTAGGGCTTGTTGGATTTATTGTGGAGATGCCAACACCAAGTACTTTCATGCACAACTCAAGATAAGGGCCAACCAAAACATTATTTCCTCTATCTACACTGTAGGAGGTACAAAACTTACTGACCCTTTTGCTATTGAGTAGGAATTTGTATCTGTATTCAGCAACCTGATGGGAGACTGTCATGAGGAGATGCCTTATCCAAATGCATAGATCATAAAGAATGGTCCATGTCTTAACAGAGATCAACAACTTTCTTTGATTGCTGAGGTTAGTAGGGAAGAGATATTCCAAGCCGTTACAGAGATGCCAAAGGATAAAGCACCAGAGCTGGATGGATACCCAATAGAGTTCTATACTAAGAATTGGGATACAGTGAAAGAGGACATGTTTAAAGCTATAAAGAAATTCTTTAACACTAGAGTTATGATGAAAGCTTGGAACTGCACAACTGTCACCTTGGTGCCTAAAGTTCCTTCACCTACCCAGGTTACTGACTTCAGACCTATAGCTTGCTATTCCACATTGTATAAAATTGTTGCTAAGGTTCTTACTAGGAGGTTGGAGGGTGTAGTAAATTGTCTTGTGGGTGAATCACAATCTACATTTATTGAGGGAAGACATATTACTGACAATATCCTTCTGAGTCATGAACTCTTTAAAGGGTACACTAGGAAGTGGTTCTCAACTAGATGTTTCCTTAAGGTGGATCTCAGGAAAGCTTATGATACTCTGGAATGGCCTTTTCTTAAAGCTATGCTAGTCCACCTTGGCTTTCCTTACAAGTTCATAGAATGGGTAATGGAATGTATCACTATTGTCAGTTATTCTTTGTTAATCAATAGAGGATTGGTTAAACCTTTCAGGGCAAAAAAAGGTCTGAGACAAGGGGAACCCATGTCCCCATACCTCTTCGTGCTAGCTATGGAGTTCCTTAATAGAGAGATGAAGATGCTGAGTAGTAACAGGGATTTCAACTTCCATCCAAGATGTGGCAGATTGGGGGTGGTGCATATGTGATTTGCTGATGACCTCTTAATGTTTTTGCAGGGCTGATATTATCTCTATTATATTATTACAGAAGACCTTTCAGAACTTCTCAGATGTATCAGGATTACAGGCCAACACAACAAAGAGTTCCATCTACATTGCTGGTGTAACACATAATGTTAAAACTGATATTCTTACTCAACTTGGTTTTGATGAAGTCCATCTTCCCTTTAAATATCTAGGAGTTCCTTTGTCAATAAAGAATTAACAATTCAACAGTGTATGCCATTGGTGGAGAAAATTACAGCTAAGGTGAGGTGCTGGTCAAATAGACTGCTTTCCTATTCTGGAAGGCTACAACTAATAAAATATGTACTATTTGGTATGGAAAGCTATTGGGCACAGATATTTTTCCTTCCACAGAAAGTAATAAAGCTGATTGAAGTTGTATGTTGAAATTTCTTATGGACTGGGAAGGGGGAGATGTCAAGGAAAACATTGGTAACATGGGAGAAGGTGTGTCAACCAGGTGCTGTTGGGTGCCTTAATATAATTGCTCTTGGGAAGTGGAACAAAGCATCTATACTCAAATATATGTGGGCTATATCTACGAAAAAAGACTCTTTATGGATCAAATGGGTACACTATTATTATATAAAAAATAGGGAATTGGAGACACTGATAACCCCCAAGACTGTAGCTTGGGTGGTAATGAAGATAATTGACGGTAGAAAATTGTTACTTCATGTAAATAATGATCCAGGAGCACTTGTACAAGAGATGAGTAAGTTAGAAAAACATGGCAAGTTTCAGATCAAGGCAGCTTACCACCATTTATAACACCATCCCCCCAGAGCTCCTTGGAAGAACTTAACTCTACACAGGCATATACATCCAAGACACAAGTTCCATCTCTGGCTTACAGTTCAACAGAGATTGGCCACTGTGGTACGACTTCAAAAGTTTGGCAGTCAGGTCCCTATGGATTGTGCTTTCTGTTCACAAGAAGAGGAGTCATTCAATCATCTATTTTTATCATGCTCCTATAGTTCAAGAATGTGTACTCGATTACTCAACTGGCTGCACTTGACTCGTGGTATTGGTTCAAAAGGCAAAGCACAGAAATGGAATGGCTGAGATCATTTGTTGCACTTTTGCAATGGTAGTTTACTGCATTTGGAGGGATTGGAACATCCAGTGATTTCAAAATGGAAGGGTGCATATAACACAAACATGCCAGGAGATAGTAAAGCATATACACATTCAAGGGAGGAACAATATTGGATGGCGTGATTCATTAGCTCAGTTAAATTGTCTTCCAAAGGAATGTATAGGCTGCTTCCTGCGATAGTTTGTAGGAGGATTTTATTTCAGAGTTTGTTATTTTAGAGGTAGTTGGTCTGCATCTACCTGGTTTTGTAACGATTACTTTTGATTAATAAAGTTGGTTGTTAATAAAAATAAATAAATTTTTACTCCCGCTTATAATAGTTTTAAAGTTCTTTCCTGTCGGACTCAAACTTTGGCTTCATTTCATCAGGTAAATTCAGCTTTTTCCCAACCATCATTTTTCTCTCAAGCAAATGAGAGATACAAGCTACACTCTAATGCATGCACTCATTAGAATACATGAATAACGAAAGCTAAATTATAATTTGTAGATATAAATTGCCTTCCACTCGTCTTACGAAATTACATTTAGATTTACATCATAGATCCCACAATCCCAGTTGTGGTATTTAGCCTCTCATGATTTCACGTCAACATATAGAATTATGTAATGAAAACATGATAAGAAAGTAGTTATGAAAATATGCAAAATCGATAAGCACTTGATAATTACAAAACTGGAAATCCAACTTCGAAACTTGATTCAATGTTAATCATCAAAAACTAAAGCTAAGAATATTTGAAACTTTGTCCCTCGTTCAAGATAAGATGAGATAAAAACTAAAAAGAGACCTAATTAATTCAAATAGAATGTTTAAAATGAGTCCTACTCGAATTAGAACTGAACTGTCAGGGCAACTCCACAGGCACTTTGACGATCCGTCAAGGGCTTCACGGTCCGTGAGGCCCTTCGTGGTCGTTACTTGGCACGTCTGAGATTTGTATCTTTAATGCTAACACACTGGAAAAGTACCACGGACAACACCACATATCGTCATAGGGACCACGGTCTGTCTGGGTTTCAGTGGTATTCACTTGGCCACTTCTCATTTTCACTCCTTTGCTCTTAGCCACTGGTTCAACTTCACGATCACTACCACAGTCCGTTAAAGGGACCACGACCCGTGACGCCTTCTGTGGTCTTCACTTTAGTCGCATTTGCACTTTATCTCCCCAAGAACCAAATAGTGGTCCACCGTAAGGACACTACCACAGACCGTTGTGAGGACCATGGCCCGTGAAAGTGTCTGTGGTCTTTACTTGGTCTACCAATATGTTATGTTCCATTCCTTCTCATTGGTTCTAATTCATGAGCCCTTTTACAATCATTCGTGATCTTTACGACTCGTCAAGGCCTCCATGATCTTCACTTGGTTCCATCCATCTTCTTCTCTTCTTTCTTCTTTCACGTCCATATGTTTTACCTGTACAAAAACTACCAAACACATCATAACCACATAAATACACTTGTTTCTAGTATTAATTCTTAGTTTTCAAGCATCAAATGTGCCATGATTTCACAGAGCATTAGCAGCCACAACTTAGAACCATTACTTGTCCTCAAGTGATGAGGAAAATAATACCTTTAGCAGTCAAACATTCAAAAATCATTTTGAAACTGTGCGATACCCATCGCAATCACAAATTGTATCCAAAACCATCAATCTAACATGCAAGGGTCAATATTTGACATCCCATTACTCAAAGTCGACCATATTTATGCTTATGTATTATCAGCTAACACAATCTAACTACCATAGGCAATCACTGTGTCCTCATGACCCCAAAGAAGTCCCTCACTCATAATAATTGAGACTAAGTTGTACGCTAGCACTCTCAAAGAACTTCTAACACTAACAACAAAAGACCATAGGCTTGCCCTTGCTTTCTACGCTCTATCTTTCAAACACCCGAAATAGGATAACTGTAGGACTTTATCGGCTTGTAACATAGGCTCAGGCTAGGGAATGGATATTTGGGTTTGTGAGTGACTAGTCCCTAGGTTCTCAAAAGTTTCGTTTCCACAAAACTCTTTTTGAGCTATTCCCTCTTTTTCTTCATTTCAGAACATCCCAGTAGCCATTATTTTCTTTTTCTTTTTCTTTTTTTAATTGTTTTTGTGCTTTCAGCTAACTGGTTGAACCTTGTTTTTCACTTCTTCTTTCTGCTCGGGTTGCAATCACCCTTAACTTAGGCTTTTGGACGGAGTTGTGACATCGTATCTTCGGAGACCCAAGGATATGATTTTTAATGGGTAAGAACAAAATTGATTTTTAGGCTCAAATCGGGTTCAAATGATAAGCTTTTTATTTGGTTGTTTTATTTTTGGCTTTTTAATGGCTTAGCAAAAATGGCCTACTGATCCTTTCCTATCTGGTTATTCTCAGATTTAAGCAAGACTACTCGGGCAAGTTCTAGTTTCTGCTCCTAGCGTTAAACTTCAAGAAAACCTAACACACACATGACACATGATTACATTTTCCAGTTTATTAGTTCACCAATTTATTCATCAAACTAGCAATGTTCAACATGCAAGAACCTAAGGTGTCATCTAAAGATCCTAATAGTCAAATTTCATATTAAGGCCCTCATTTCAAACAACAATAGCGATTGCACAGCCCAACACACACAAACTTTTTTCTCTTCATCAGAATACAAACACAACAATCACAATTTATTAGGAAAAACCACAGAGTCAATCTCCACTCATTCTAGAAGCTAAAAATGGCAGGTTGCTCACCAAGCCCTCCCCAAACAAAAAGACTTTTCCCTCAAAGTTAATGAAGAAAAACAAAACAGGGATATGAGGAGGGGTCATACCTTCGACGCTTTACGCACCAGTAGCCGGATCAACGTCGGTACCCCTATCAATGGGTGCCTTCTCAGAACCCAACTCTGGATCAGGCTGGCTACCACTAATCGGGACAGGTGCTCTAGTACCAGAAGCACCAGCTAACGCCGCATCTCACTGTTGTTGTGCAAGTGCTTCTTCTTCTCTTGCCATTTTTCTCAAAGCCTTCCGGGCTTTCTTTTGTTGCCTTCTTTCCTCCTTGGATAAGTCGGCTGGTAGCTCCTCATCAGACTCTCTGGTTTTGTGTTTTCTCCGCCGGACTTTGTCTTAGGGAGTTCTCCCCAGACGTCATCAAGGGATCAAGTAGTAGGTGTTTCACTGAAAAAGTTTATCAATGAGTATGGCATAACCGGAGTTGGCATCTGTACTGGCTTCTCAGTCAGTTGAGCAACTCGAGCTTGCATCTTGGCCAACTGCTTCTTGAACTCAAGTGTTTACTGAACTTTCAGCCTGCAACCGATCCGGGACAAAGATCTCTAAACCATCCATCCATTCTTTTAAGACATCCAGTACCTTTCGCATCTATTCTTTTATCCTCTTTCCCGTAGCTAACACTTCTCGATGTATTAGCTGGGGCATCCGGTGTCTAATTTGGTCGACTAAGGTCCTAGTTTGGCGCTAATATACAACTAATATCTCAAGGAATAGAGTGAGAATAGTGACAAAAGCACCTGGAGCCTGTGAGGCTGAAGCTGGTGGCGGTGGTGCCTCTGTATATGGCTGTGATGACTCTCCTTGCTCGGGCCCTTTATTTGCGTGAGGAATGTGAATTGGTACGTGAGGAACAACTGTCAAAGAACCCACTACTCCAGATTTTGCACCAAAGAGATGGTTAGCGACATCTTTGATTTTGGATGCCTGGGTGAGTTTGAAGGCCTCACCCCATCTGTCCACTAGCGTGTTTGGGGGAATGTTTGCTTGCCGACATAATTTCCCTATCATACAGGGAAATGGATGTCCGACTCTCTCATTTAGTGCCCTGTCCCACATTTTTGTAGCTATGATCTTACCCACATTGACTGGGTAACCAACCATGAGGCAAGCTACCAAGGATGCTAGTAAGGGAGACAGGGTGTTATCAATACTGATAGGCCGCAACTGTGCACAAACAATAGCCCACCAAACCTTGGCTGGAAAAGAAAGTGAAACTTTAGTGATAAGTACCTCTGTTCCTATAACCCAAGCTGCATTCTCCCCCTCTAAAGCAATTTTCCTTGCAATCCAGTGCAAGACTCGCTCCCGAGAACTCTGAACCTCCATCTCAGTTTCACAGGTGACTGCATGATGTTTGACCTCAAAAAGGCTAACTGAAGCTGGTGCTGTGTATTCTGGGCCATGCAACATCTTGTTGAAAGTAGCCGCGGAGATATCCATAGATGTGCCCCGAACCATAATAGAGTTGAGTGGACCCCACAGTTTCTGCAGCAAAGTTCATCAATGTGGCTGCATAAGAAGCATAAAATTCTCTAGTTAGGTGGCTTGAATATTTTCCAGGTGTGTTGTTCATCTAGTCAAACTGATGAAGCTGAAACATCCTTTAAATGTCGGGGAATGATTTGTTATCAGCCACCAACACTCTGGTCTCAGGCATGATTGGTCTCGTCTTAAACCCGCTAGACTTGGTCACAATTCCATTATTAAAGCACTCTTCGGACCTGTTCGCAGTCTACATAGAACGGAAAAAATAAATCAGCTATTATCTTGCTGTAGGGTCATGTTCATATCAGATCATGGTATCATCGATGGTAATCTCTTCATCCCCATTTACAACACCTGTCTTATCCTGTGCTCCAGTCTCAGCTTTTGTTTCTACTGCAGGTGGAGGGGTGGTTGCATCCTCTTGAGAGCCACTTTCAGACTTTGAACTACCTCCCGAGCCATTATCAGACTGGCCACCTGATTACTCAACGTTACTAGAACTACTACCTTTCTCTTCAGACTGGGAATGAGTGTTCTGGAGAATGTTCTCGCTGTCTGGGATCTAGTAGTTCGAGGTGAATGCTCCTCAATGGTAGTGGTTATCTGAACCTCAGAACTACTAGACTTCTAAGCGTTACCACCTTCCGATTGAGAAGCAGTAGGTGAGGAAGGTGGAACTGCATTTTTTCTTCGGGGAGCCATAGTACCTGAGAAACACAAACACCTATTAGTACGCAAATCAGTAAAATGACACACTATCGGGTACTCAAAATCCTCTTGTGTAATTACAATGTGACACCTTGCCGTAAGAAATTCGTCTCCCAATCTATCATTGGGAAAGGCCATGGAATGGAAATACAAAATAGAAAAAAAATATTACGTACATATTAGTTTTTTATACGGAAGATCACACGGGCCGTGGTGAGTACCAATGTCCGTGAAACCTCTCGTGGACTTAAGACAGAATCAATGTGCAACACGGGACTAAAACAAGTGTTGTTCACGAAAGGTTTCACGGCCCGTGGAGTGAACCACGGTCTGTGATAACATTCGTGGACATATCCAGTGGGTGTATGGAATACCTAAGTGTGGTCCATGAGCGGTTTCACGGCTTGTGGTGGCTTCCATGGTCCGTGAAACCTATCGTGGTCTTACTTTTTGCCAATCATACAGTCTTTGTTTCCCCCGACTTCACTATAGGACAGGCTAATACGCACAAACCCACATACAAATGATTTCGACTCCTCACTCTCCACAATTTACATTGTAAAAATACACATAGTTATTCTTGCTTATATACAATATGGACTCAAATTCACACTAATTTCAATATTAAATACCAATTTCTCCCAACTTCATCATACCCATACACAAGAGCCATCAAATTTACCCAATTCAAACTAACCCACAACAATTCAATATCAACTACAATAGTTCATCACATAATTTTGCTAAATTTGACTAAATTGAAGTAAATCTAAATTGTTTTTAGACAAAATCAAACTTATAACAAGTTATAAAAGAATTTACTTGGAATTAGAGTAAAATTTCGCCCAAAAAGAAAAAGATGACTTTTAAGTTGAAATTCTTGACAAACTAGGACTAGGGTTTCGATTCTCTGATGAATGGAGACTTTATGGATGGTGAAAGACTTTTTTATGAGTTTGATAATCGTTATGGAAGATAAAATGGGAAGAAAAAAACTGACCCTTAGAGTTTGATGAGACATATATACGTTTCGTTTTAATCTTTCCATATGCGCGGGCCGGGTCGTGTTTCAGTGATAGTGAAGTTGCCCGTGAAGGGTACCACAGTCCGTATAGTGGTCCGTGAACATGACTTAAACGAAGTACACTTACCTGAGATTCACGAGAAGCTAGACAGTCTGTACAAAGTCTGACGGACCGTGAAACCTTTCGTGAACCACTTTTCAGTAGCTCCCTTATTATGTAGGTGCATGTCACGGGGCGTGAATTTGCCCATGAAGGACACCACGGTCAGTGGGACTGCCCGTGAAAGGCTTCCTGCACTAGTTCTGCAATTCATAGTCGAAAGCTTTCCTGCACGCATCAACACCCAGTGATTCTATAAAACTAAAAAAATGCTAAAATGTAAACTACCTAGTACATTTACAATCTTGGGTTGCCTCCCAAGCAGCGCACAGTTTAACGTCGCGTCACGACGTAGGTTACTTGATTACTCAGACTTCTTCAAGCTTACATTCTTCCACTATTTTCACTTCTTCTGGAACGCCCAAGTATGCCTTGATTCGCTGACCATTGGCCTTGAATCTCTCACCCTTGTCATTCTCAAGCTTAATAGCACTTGACTGAAACACCCAAGTTACCTTAAAAGGTCCAGACCATTTGGATCTCAGCATCCCCTGAAGCAGACGAAGTCTAGAATTGAAAAGTAACACCAAGTCACCAGGAGTGAAGGTTCTCTTCTCAATATGCCTATCATGATACAATTTCACCCTCTCCTTGAATAATGCAGACCTCTCATATGCTCTGAATAAAAACTCATCCATCTCATTGATTTGATCCAGTCTCAGGTTTGCAGTTTCACCAACTAAGGTTCAGTTTCTTCAAAGCCCAGAGTGCCCTATGCTCAAGCTCAACTGGAAAATGACATGCCTTTCCAAACACTAATTGATATGGAGACATAACACTAGGTATCTTGAAACCTTTCTGATATACCCATAGAGCAATATCTAACTTTCGTGCCCAATCTGTCCTGTTGGTATTCACTATTTTTGCCTAAATTGCCTTTATTTCCCTATTAGATACCTCTACTTGGATACTCGGTTGCGGGTGATAAGGTGTTGCCACCTTGTGTAGTTTAACCCCATATTTGGCCAGAAGATCACTGAAAACCTTATTGCAAAAATGGCACTCGCTATCACTGATAATAGCTCTGGGTGTGCCGAATCTTGAAAATATATTCTTCTTCAGAAAGCCAACAATACTTTTGCCATCATTCTAAGGCAGAGAAACTACCTCAACCAATTTGGACACATAGTCCACTGCCACCAATATCTACTTCTACCAATAGGAGCTCACAAATGGGCCCATGAAATCAACTCACTACACAACAAATAGCTCCTCTTCCAAAATGGGTGTCAGAGGTAGCTCGTGGCGTTGAGAGATGGCTCCTTGCTGCTGGCACACATCAAAACTACTTACTATATCCATTGCATCTTGATGAATTGTAGGCTAGTAGTACCCACTCTAAAATACCTTGAGGGCTGTCCGAGGGCCTCCATGATGGCCACTCACTGGAGAGAAGTGACATTACTCTACAATGTGCAACATCTCAGCTTCAGGATGCATCGCCTGATGATATTATCAGTACACACCCTGTACAAATAAGGTTCATCCCAAAAATACTTACTGACATCATGCATGAACCTCTTCTTTTGCTGAAATGGCTGCCCCTCAGACTTCAAGTCACTAATAAGAAAGTTAGCAAAATCAACAAACCAAGGAAAAAGATCAAGAGTTGCAGCCACTACCTGCTCATCCGGGAACGCATTATTGATTTCTAGCTCAAGTTCCTCTTTCTTTTCAGCATCCAACCTAGACAGGTGATCAGCCACCTGGTTTTCACAACCTCTCATATCCTTAACCTAAAAATCAAACTCCTGAAAAAGAAACACCCATCTGATCAACCCTGGCTTGGCATCTTTGTTCTCCATGAGGTATCTCAGAGATACATGATCCGTGTGGACTATCCCTCTAGTACCCAACAAGTAGGTTCTGAATTTCTCGAAAGCATACACCACATCGAGTAGTTCCTGTTCAGTGACTGTGTTGTTTCGCTATGCTCCATTTAGTGACTTGCTAGCATAGTAGATTGGATGGAACATCTTGTTGACTTCTGCCCCAACACAACTCCTACGGCAGTACCACTAGCATCACACATTACCTCAAATGATTTAGCCCAATCTGGGCCAATGATTACTGGGGAAGAAATTAGATTCTCCTTCAGGCATTCACAGTCTCTTAGACATGCCTCATCAAAACCAAATTTCACCTCCTTCTCCAAAAGCTTGCACAAAGGGTGTGCAATTTTGGAGAAGTCTTTGATGAAATGCCTATAAAATCTGGCATCTCCTAAAAAGCTTCGAACACCCTTCACACAGATAGATGGAGGTAACTTTTTAATCACCTCAATTTTGGCCTTGTCAACCTCTAACCCCTTTTGTGACACCTTTTAACCAAGGACTATACCTTCCTTGACCATGAAATGACACTTCTCCCAATTCAACACTATATTGACCTCCTCGCATCTCTGTAAAGCCCTGCTAAGATTGAGCAAACAGTCATCAAAAGTATCACCTACTACTGAAAAGTCATCCATGAATATGTCCAGAGTGTCTTCCACCATGTCCGAAAAGATAGACGTCATACACCTCTGGAAAGTTGCTGGTGCATTTACATAGTTCAAATGGCATGCATTTAAATGTAAAGGTTCCATAAGAACATGTAAAAGTGGTCTTTTTCTAATCTTCAGGAGCAATTGATATCTGGTTGTAGCTAGAGTATACATTTAGGAAACAGTACCACCCATATCTAGCCAACCTGTCAAGCATCTGGTCCATCAATTGCATTGGAAAGTGATCCTTAAAGGTCCACTTGTTCAGATTTCTATAGTCCATACATACTCACCATCCAATGACTGGTCTCTGCGAGATCAACCCATTCTTCGCATTTGCAACCACTGTCATACCATTCTTTTTGGGCACACATTGCACTGGGCTGACCCAATGACTGTCAGAAATGGGGTACACAACCCCAACATCTAACCACTTGATGATCTCCTTTTTTACCACCTCTTGCATTAGTGGATTTAACCTCATTTGGTGTTCAATGCTTGGGTTGCAGTCCTCCTTAAGTTGGATCTTATGATTGTATATACCCTGAGGTATCTCGATGATGTCAGCAAAGGTCCACCTATTTGCCCTTTTATACCTTATCAACACTTTAATAACAACTTGAACCTGTTCATCATTCAAATCTGCACCAAAGATCACAGGCAAAGTGTTGTTAGTGCCTTGGATCTAGTTTTTTTGGAGCATAAGAGTGTGCTCTCATACCCTATAAAGCATTCACGGTTTCCACATAGTCAGTCTAAAAATCTGCTTCAAAATTAATCAACACGGCTGCTAATGTTTCAATAACTAGCCTCTCTTCAATGGTCGCTCCCATCTCTTCTTCATCAAAGTCCTCTATCACAGACACCACATTTACGTCATGCGGCTGTTTCATTGACCTGCATATTTTAAACTTTACGTCTTTCTTGTTGAGTCTGAATTTCAGTTGTCCACTCTCAATATCTACCAATACTCATCATGTGGCTAGAAATGGTCTTCCAATAATTATGGAAACCTCAAAATCCACTTCGCAATCCAAGATCATGAAGTCTTTCGGAAAGATGAAAGTGTCCACCTTTACGAGCACATCACATAAGATGCCCACAGGTCGCTTCACCAACCTCTTTGCCATTATCAACCTCATTGCAGTGGGTTTTGGAACTTCTAACCCTAATTGCTTGTAGATGGCCAGCGGCATCAAGTTGATACTGGCCCCTAAGTCACACAAGGACTTTGAAAATTCAATTGATCTGATAGTGCACGGTATGATGAATGCACCCGGATCCTCCTTCTTATGTACCAGAGGCCTGGTAGCAATAGCAGTGCAGTGATGAACATTATCAGCAAAACCAATACTTACAGATCTTTTCTTCGTGACAAAGTCCTTCATGAACTTAACATATCGTGGCATTTCTTCTAGGGCTTCTACCAATGGGATGTTCACTAATAGTTGTCTCAGCATGGTGATGAACTTAGAAAATTTCCCATCTTCGACTTTATTTTTAAGCCTTTGAGGGAACAAATGAGGTGGTCTTGGTGTCTGTTGTAGAGGCATGGTTCCCTCTACCCCTTTTTCATTTTCTCCTGTTGGTTTTACTATTGGTTGAGTGTCCTCCACATCATCGACCTGCTCAGCTTCAGTCTCCTCTCTTCCAGTTCGCTCCAACACCTGTTCATGCTCAGTACCTTCAGAAATTGGGTCATTAAGAATTTTTCCACTCCTGATGGCGATAGCCATGCGATTCACGTCCTTCTTGGGATTCTTAATAGTGTCACTTGGTAGTGACCCATTCTTCCTTTGGTTTAGTGATGCTGAAAGTTGCCCCAAATGTTGCTCTATTTGCTTAATGGAAGTAGTGTGAGAGTCTAGCAGTTGACTCATACTGGAGAAGTCACCTTTCATCTCCTTTACCTTTGCATCAGTTCACTCAACCTTTTGGAGCACCTTAGCCAACATGCCTTCCAGCTTAGACCAGCTGGAACTACCACTTGCACGGTCTCTATTACCTTAGGGAACATAGACACCACTGCGATCATTTTTGTACTCATCTCTGTTCTGCCAGTTTCCCTGCTATCTATTTGGTGGCCTGTCATACTGTCCTTCTCTAGGATAGTTTCGACCTGCGTTTCCAGAATTTTAACCTTCGTTTCCTGAGATATAATTCCGGAAACCTCTTTGGTTGCCCAAGTATTTAGCCTCCTCATCTAGATCGATGTCCTGGTCTTCATACCTATTTTGAGGTCCTACGTCATTTACCTTTTAAGAACTTGTAACAATATGCTTCGTGAGTAGATCTATCTGGGCCCTCATGTATGCCATGTCCTGATCCCTTTCTTCTTCTCTTTTCTTTTGTGCAGCTAAAAATTCGAAGGTGAACCCAAGATCTCCTACATTAGCATCCCTGGTGTACCATGCTTTGTTGTTCTTGGACATTTTATCTAGTCGCTACATGATTTTTGTAAATGGATTCCTCATGAATGATCCTCCACACACTGCATTAGCAACATGTTTAGTAACATAATTTAAAGATCTATAGAAATCTTGTTTAAGATGCCTCTCAGTGAGACCATGGTTCATGCATTTTTTCAGCTTTTTGGCTGAATCTCCACCAAGCGTCATACATCGCTTCTCCTGGTAGTTATTTACGGGTACTTATCTCATCCTTCATCTGTAGCTCTTTTGATTCAGGAAAGAATCGTTCTAGGCAAGCCTCCTTTAACTGAGTCCAAGTCCTGATTGAGTCATCTGGCATCTCATTCAACCAATTAGTTGCCTCCCCGATGAGAGAAAATGGGAACAACCTCAATATCATCGTTGTTTGACTAACTCCAGGAATTTCTTGCGATTTGCATATCTCCACAAAGTTCATCAAATGCTAATTTGCATCATCACCAGCTGCATCCCTGAACATACCTTTCAAATTCAGCAATTGAATTATATTGCTGGTGATTGTATATTTCACACCTGGAGGAAGTGAAGATAACACTATCGCTCCTGTGGCTCCAGCTCCATTCAAGTCTAAGTCATCCTCTTTATACATCAGATGAGCTGGATGTTGTGCTCTACCCCTTGGAGTTAGTGGTTGGAGGTGGGGAGGAACTATTTCATCCACTCCTATGTGTTCTTCCACCACCCTACGTGGGTTGTGCACCACATTCTGCTGAATACATCTTGCACCGATTTCAGCTTGCAATCCCAGTTTTTGTCTCTGAGCCTCAAGTTCTTGTGCACTCACCATTTTGTGAATTGTTTTCCGAAGTTCTGGATAGTATGGGATCAATGGGGGACCCTTACTTATGGTATTTGGCATACACAGTCGAACTCACCTGTAAGAACAAGACGTAAATTTAGGGAATATAACTACGCTTTGAATAAAAGCTAGTAAAACACTTCTGAATTGGAATTCCCCTGCAGCGGCGCCAAAATTTGATATGTCCAAACTTACACTTCAATTAAGAAGTATAAACGGTCAAATTCAATTTATAGAACTCAACATGAGTTGAGGTCGATCCCACAGAGAATTTCTTTACGGAAATGATTTCACTATCTCATTTACCCAAATGTTGTTAATATTTCCTAAAAAGAAAGATTGCGGAAAGTAAAATGGGTTTAGTTGTAAGATTCTAGTAAATAAGGTTGTTAACCCAAATCTAGAGTCAACAATTAATAGAGCCTTTATTTTAAAGTTGTATTTATAATTGAATGAAACTAGGGCTGTGTTCCCCAAAATGTTGTATCTAATGTTCTTTCGTTATTGAGTTTTAGGCAATTTGTCTCCACAAAATTCTGAGAAGCCAAGTATATCTAACACTTCTCAGTCTAATTAGATAATTTTCCCTCAAGTCCTTTTGGTCCTAGAGTGTTAACAAATTTAACTCTCGCTTATAATAGTATTAAAGTTCTTTCCTCTCGGACTCGAACTTTGACTCCATTTCATCAGGTTAATTCAGCTTTTTCCCAACCATCATTTTTCTCTCGAACAAATGACAGATATAGGCTACACTCTAATGAGTGCACTCATTAGAATACATGAATAACGAAAGATAAATTATAAATAGCATATACAAATCACCTTCCACTCGTCTTATGAAATTACACTTAAATTTATGTCATAGATCCCACAATCCAGTTGTGGTATTTAGCCACTCATGATTTCACGTAAACATAAAAAATTATGTAATGAAAAATGAAAATAAAGTACTTATGAAAATATGCGAAATCGATAAGCACTTGATAATTTAAAAACCGGAAATCCAACTTCAAAACTTTATTCAATGTTAATTGTCAAAAACTAAAGCTAAGAATATTTGAAACTTTGTCCCTCGTTCAAAATAAGACAAGATAAAAACTAAAAAATGACCTAATTAATTCAAATAGAATGTTTAAAATGAGTCCTACTTGAAGTAAGACTGATTTGTCGGGCAACTCCATGGGCAGCGATCCGTTAAGGGCTTCACAATCCGTGAAGCCTTTTGTGGTCCTTACTTGGCAAGTCGGAGATTTGGATCTTGAAAGCCAACACACTAGAAAGGTACCACAGACAACACCACAGACCATCATAAGGACTACGGTCCGTCTGGGTGTCTGTGGTCTTCACTTGGTCACTTCTCATTTTTACTCCTTTGCTCCTAGCCACTTGTTCAACTTCACAATCACCACCACAGGCTGTTATAGAGACCACGGCCCGTGAGGCCTTCTGTGGTCTTCACTTTAGTCACCTTTGCACTTTATCTCCCCAAGACCCAAACACTGGTTCCACTGTACGAAAACTACCACAAACCATTTTGAGGAATACGGTCCGTGAAATCGTCCATGGTCTATACTTGGTCCACCAATATGTTATCTTCCATGCGTTCTCACTGGTTCCAATTAACAAGACCTTTAACGATCATTCTTGATCTTTATGACTCATCAAGGCCTCCGTGATCTTCACTTTGTTCCATCCATTTTCACTCTGCATTTTCTTATCTTCTTTCTTCTTTCACGTCCACATATTTTACCAGTACAAACACTACCAAAAACATCATATCCACATAAATACACTCGATTCTAGTATTAATCATTAGTTTTCAAGCATCAAATGTGCCAATATTTTGTGGCACATCAATGGCTACATGGTTTATGGGGGTTGGGAGTTGTATGAAGTCTCCTCATATCGGTGCTCAATACTACTCCAAAAATATAATAGTAGCTGTTATGTTTAAAAACATAACTTTTTTCTGTGTTTTGAGATAATTTCTCAAAACTTAGCTCAAAGGCTATGTTGGAAATCAAAGTTTCCTCTCTTACTTAATTGTGAAAGCACTTGCTCTTTACTGAAATACTAGCTCCAAGGTTCTTTTGGAAATCTCAGTTTCCTTTCTTGTTTAAATGTGAAAGCATTTACTCTTTGATAATACATAGTCCTGATATACTCTTTTGAAGAAATGAACTTCAATCTTTACGTTTTACTAAACTCAAAACTCAAGTCTTAAAACAAAATTAAAACATATGTAAAAGACTTTTGGAAAACTCTATGAACTTCTCTTGACTTGACTCTTAACTTTCCTTGAATTTGAATTTATAGATTCAAGGATTCTGATTTGTGATAGGAAATATCTCATGATATTTAGGAGTCTTTTTAGATAGTTAAACAAGAGAAACGATCAAGAAATCACTGTTTGGAAGCAAGTCCGTGACGCGGAGATGCATTTAAATATTTGGTCGCGAAATAAATTTTGTGGCAGAATGGCCCGTGACAGCTCTGCTCCGCAGAGAAGAATTCCCCAATCTTGAGGAATAGGTTCGCGACGCGGACCTGGTACCCTGATTTGCCCGAATTTTTCCTTCTTCGTTTTTAACCCCAATTAGCCTAAACTCGGTTCTTTTTCTCAAATTCTCTTTAGATTTAGATACCCAATATATGTACACAAGAATCTAACTCAAAACAACTCTAACAATTGACCTTAAACTCTCAGGAACTCCTCAATCTCATCATAAATTCAAGAACGAAAGCAATTCAAGAACATCAAAGTCTCAATCTTTTAGGACACAAATCATACTGAAATAAACATGTTTGGGGAGTGGGTGAACAAACCCAACGCTAGGTGAAGTCACATACCTCGTAGGATTGAATCCTTGGCAAAATCCACAACCAAACTCGCAAGAACCTGACGAATCTTGAACTTTTCTTCTCCTTTCGTCCTCTTTTCTCTTCTATCAAAGCCCTAGTGTAATTCTCAATTGCGTAAACTGAACTAACTCAGCTTAGACCCCAAATAATCATATATATATGAAAAAGAGAACCTTAGGCCCGCCTACGTGGCGCCACCACAAACAAGAATTCCCTTTTTATTTGTTTATTTCCAAAACTAGCCTTCCCTTTTCATGAAAAGTTGTGACTTTTACGAAAAGTTGCGACTTTAATGAAGAGTTGCGACTTTTATGAAAAGTTGTGACTTTTATGAAAAGTTCTGACTTTTATGAAAAGTTGTGACATTTATGAAAAGTTCTGACTTTTATGAAAAGTTGCGACTTAAATGAAGAGTTACGACTTTTATGATTAATTGTGACATTTATGAAAGGTTGTGTCCTTTACGAAGTGTTGCAGCTTTTCCAAATAGTTGTAACCTATCCGATAAGGCACAATAAACATTTGTTCACACTACCATTTGTTTTCTATAAATGGAGGAATTTCTTCTCATTTTAAAACAACGAAAATTCTAAATCTCCTATTCTTCTTCTTCTTCACAATTAAATATTTGTGTACTTTGCTCATGTTGAGTGGCTCACTGACACCATTGCTTATGTTACAGATCATGGTATATATTTTTACAATCATTAATTTATGCTTATATTATTAAGGATAAATGATAATATTTAATAATTTTCATTTTCCTTTACATTATTAATGTTTGTTACTACGTAATCTTGTATGTAAAATATTATAGTGTTTTAGTTTTAATGACCGATAGGTTTTAAGTATTATTTTATAAATTCCGTGATATTAAATTTTCGCATGGAGCGCGGGTAAGTTTACTATAAACGGATTTAATTAATTGGGTAATGAAAAGACCATAATACCCCACCCGGTTTTGACTTTCCTTCTCTAGACAACCCGACTTCAAATGGGCATATCTCCCTCATAAAAACTCAAAAATGAGCAAACACGGTGGCGTTGGAAAGATAATTCAAAGATCTTTCCTACGATATCTTGTATAGTGCATCCTGTGCTGAGAGTTATGGTCGTTTGAAGTTGACGCAAAACTCATACTTAGCTTAACTTTGTCAAATTTCAGATTTCTCATTCTTTCCAAAAATAATTCTTTCTAATTCTAGCTCTTTAAAATAGCGGGGTGTTACAATATCTCCACCTTGGGAACATTCGTCCTCAAATTCGATTAATCTTAGCAGGCTAAGGGCGTAGCATCAAATATTCAGTTCGAACACCCAACAAGCAAATCTAACACATCATGCACATCAATTAAAGAGTACTAAGAAGAGAATTAGTACCTTGGTCTGATGTTTCTCCGAGCTCAAAGAGATGTGGATACCTCTTCTTCATATCTTCCTCAGCTTCCCAAGTAGCTTCCTCAACAAACTTATTTTTCCAAAGAACTTTGACTGATGCTACTTCCTTAGTCCTCAACTTGTGAACCTAACGATCTAGAATCTGAACATGAATCTCCTCATAAGACAAGTTGTCTTTAATACTAATATCTTCAATTGGTATGATCAATGAAGGATCTCCCATACAGTTTTTCAGCATAGAAATGTGAAATAGTGGATGAACCTTTGCTAACTCTTGTGGTAGCTCTAAGTCATGAAGTCTAACTACCTATTTAAGATACAACTTGCCATAGTCCTCTGCTGAATGTGTAGTCTTTACCGACAAGAAATTAGCTGATTTAGTCATTCGATCTACAATCACCCAAATCGAGTCATGCTGTCTGCCAGACCATGATAAACCTATGATGAATTCCATTTTGATCATATCCCACTTCCATTTCAGAAGTTATATATTCTGAGCCATACTACTGGGACTTTGGTGCTCTACGTTAACTTATTGTCAATTCGTACACTTAGCAACAAACTCTGCAATGCCCTTCTTCATACTATTCAACCAATATACTTCTCTCAAGTCACGATACATTTTTGTGGAACCTGGATGAACAAAATATCTGGAGCTATGAGCTTCCTCCATGATTCTCTCTTGGAGTTCATCCACCCTTGGTACACACAACCGACCGTGATACCTCAATACACCATCTCCCCTTTGTTCAAAAGCCATTGATTTTTCTTATGAACATTTTCCTTCAATTCAAGAAAAATAGGGTCTTGGTCTTGCTTCTCTTTCACTTTTGACACTAATGATGATTCAGCCCTATTCATCACCACTACTCCTCCTTCTGTGGAATCCATTAATCGGACTCCTAATCATGCAAGTCTGTGCACATCTTTTGCTAACTCTTTCCTATCTTTCTCAAAATAGGTGGTACTACCCATAGATAATCTACTCAAGGCATCAACAACAACATTAACCTTACCTGGGTGATAAAGAATACTCATGTCATAATATTTGAGTAACTCTAACCACCTTCTCTATCTGAGATTAAGTTCTTTTTGACTAAACACATACAAAAAACTCTTGTGATAAGAGAATACATCTACATGAACACCATACAAATAATGACGCCATATTTTCAAGGCAAATACTACGGCAGCCAACTCTAAGTCATGGGTTGGGTAGTTCTTCTCGTGAACTTCCAACTGTCTGGAGGCATAAGCTATAACTTTGCCATTCTGCAATAACACACAACCCAAACCAACTCTAGACGCATCACATTATACAACAAAGCCTTGCGTACCTTCTGGTAAGGTCAATACTGGGGCAGTAGTGAACCTCTTTTTCAATTCCTGAAAGCTTTTCTCACAAGTTTCGGACCATTGAAACTTCATTGTTTTCTGATTCAACTTGGTCAAAGGGGACGAAATAGATGAGAACCCTCTACGAACCTTCTATAATATCCAGCCAACCCCAAGAAACTCATAATATCAGTTGGAGATGTGGGTCTAGGCCAATTCTGCACTGCCTCTATTTTCTGAGTGTCAACTCTAATTCCATCACCGGAAATAATGTTGCGTGAGGATGCCACAGACTCAACCCAAAACTCACACTTAGAGAACTTAGCATACAACTCTTTATCTTTTAGAGTTTGGAGAACTACTCTGAGATAACTAGCATGATCTTCTTTATTCCTTGAATAAATTAGTATATCATCAATGAGTACGATAACATACATATCTAAATAGGGCTTGAATACTCTATTCATAAGGACCATGAACGCTGCAGGTGCATTAGTTAAATCGAACGACATGACCAGAAACACATAATGACCATAACGGGTCCTGAATATTGTCTTGAAAATATCACATTCCCTTACTTTTAACTAATGATAGCCAGATCTGAGGTCTATCTTAGAGAAACAAGTGGCACCTTGAAGTTGATCGAAGAGATCATAACTTCTCGAAAGAGGATACTTATTCTTGATAGTAACCTTGTTCAACTAATGGTAATCTATACATATTCTAAGAGTACCATCCTTCTTCCTCACAATCAAGACTGGAGAGCCCCAAGGTGAGACACTTGGTCGAATGAAACCTTTCTCTATGAGATCTTTCAATTGCTCTTTTAACTCAACTAGTGCCATCATATATGGCAGAATAGATATAGGACGAGTATAGGAAATATATCTATACTGAAGTCTATCTCTCTCTCAGGAGGGACTCCGGGAAGATCATCTGGAAAGACTTTTGGAAACTCTTTTACTACTGAAACTGACTGAATATGAGGTATCTCAACACTAGAGCCATTAACTCGGAATAAGTGATAGACACACCCTTGGAAACTAACTTTCTTGCCTTAAGGTACGAAATAAAATGACCCTTACGCACTGTTGAACTACTCTTCCACTCTATAATTGGATCATTAGGAAACTAGAACTTGATAACTTGAGTTCTACAATCAACTGAGGCATAACAAGCATGAAGCCAGTCCATACCTAGAATGACATCAAAATCTAACATGTCTAACTCAACTAAATCAACCATAGTGCTCTTGTGATTGGCAAAAATGGTACAATAACGATAGACTCTCTCTCCTAGAATAGACTCACCAATAGGTGTAGAAACACTAAAGGGCTCAATAAGTTTCTCAGGAAGAACATAAAAAATCATCGCAACATAAAGAGTTACAAATGATAAACTCGCTCCCGGGTCTAGCAAAACATAAACATCAAAGTTAAAGACTTGGATCATAAAAGTGACAACATCTGGTGAATCCTCTAACTCTTGGTGACTTTTGATAGCATAAAGACGGTTTCCTCCTCTGTCTGCCCCTAAAGTAGCTCCTCTAGATGTAACTCTGTTTGGTGGAGCAACTGAAGAAGACTGGGCTCTATTGCCCCCATTACCATTACCCTCCCTGTTCTTTGGACATTCTCTCATAAAATGACCATTCTGGCCACACTTGAAGCGACCAGTTGAGCCATCATGACACATCCCTGAGTGGCTCCTACTAAACTAAGCATATGCAGGAGGCTTACTACCTCCTTGTTCCATACAACCTTGAGAATAGGCAGGTTTAGCTCTGAAATTCTGACTATTGTACTCACTTTTGCAGGTTCACTAGCAGATGATGGAGTAGGTCCCTTTTGTTTCTGTTGGAAGGAAGACCGATTCACATTACTCTTCTTCTGCCCGGACTTATTCCCTTATGTATTTGTCCTCTTATTCTTAAACTCTTCTGTATCCCTTATCTTGTCCTCATGAACTTGTTGCACATGGATCATTAGCCTTGCTATGTCCATATCCCCTATCAGCATAGTTGCCTTGCCTTCCTTTCTTTATAGGTGAGACAACCCATCAACGAATAAACTCATCCTGCTCCTCATATCAGTAACCATCTCCGGAGCATACCGGGAATGTTGTGTGAACTTCAGATTGTACTCATGGACGCTCAAAGAATCCTGCTTAAGAGGGAGGAACTATCGTACCTTTGCTTCTCTCAGTTCTCGGGGGGAAGAAACGCCCCAAGAAGGCCTTCTCAAAACAAGCCCAACTCACAGGTTGTGGACTCTCATCTCGGTTCTTCTTCCATTGATCAAACCAGATCTTAGTGACACCCTTCATTTGGTATCCAGCTAGTTCCACCCTCTCAGCATCAGCAATATGCATAATCTCAAAAATCTTCTGAACCTCCTAAACAAATTTTGTTGGATCCTAAGTAACACTTGAACCAATGAAGGTCGGTGGATTCATCCTTAAGAACTCACGGATCCTTGAAGTGTCAGCCACTTCCTGTCGATTCTCTCACTGTGGCCCAGCTCGGTTGATCACAACTTGGCTCAATATCCGGATGGCCTCACGAAACTCAGCATTGATGACCTCTCTTTGGGGTTTTACTTCTGGTGCATTAGGAACCCTTTGTTCCTGTGGTTCAACATTTTTTCTAACTGGATGACCTATGATAGCTCTTTGTGGAGGCATGATCTGAAAGACACGAGCAAGAACGAGTTAGAAAGAAAATTTTATAGCGATACACTCTATCTCACGAAATGAGTATGAAAGAAGTGAGGTAGTTCCTAAGTGTTGCAGCCTCCTAATTATAGATGTGGCACACTTCACACCGATAACTAGGACTCTCAGACACGGATTAATAGCTTACCTAGGACTCTTGAACTCTGTGCTTAGATACAAAGTTTGTCACGTCCTGAGCCTACACCCTGGCCAGGACTGGCACTCGAGAACCATTGCTTGCCCCAAGTGAACCCTTGGCCTGACTTACTACTCAGCAGAAGACTTAAACACAAGAAAATATTCTCAAATATTGTACTCATGAAATAAACTTAAAATGTCTAAAAAAGAATATTCAACTAGCCAAGATGACAATTCAAGTCTCAAAACACAAGCCAATAACAAAATAGTGACAAATGATCTAATTAACTGTCTATCTATGAAGCCTCTAAAACTGGGAGGGATGTCGGGACAAGACCCCCGATCATCGTAACAACTGAAAACTACTAAATCAATGTAAATAGGAATCCTCCATAAAGCAAGGAGGCTCACCACAAGACTCTGAATGCCCAACTGGATCAACGAAGCACATGATGCTGATCCTGGTTACCAGTATCTACGTCATAACAATGATGCAGGCCAAATGGCGTCAGTACATTGAATGTACGAGCATGCGAGGTGAATACTAAGACAAGCTATAAGCTTGAAAGGAACTAAAAGAATATACCTAGGCTCAACTCAACTCAACTCAACTCATATGCATATAAAGCAATAATATGAATGCAGTATAGATAAATTTTTTTAAAACATAGCTAACAACTCTATGTATTAGAAATATAACAGTAACTCTATATGTATGCAATGATACAATATAAACTCTGGGATGTATATAAAAATACAATTTACTTCTCTGTATATAAGAATACAAAATACTTCTGTGGTAGTTTCTCTAACCGACAACCATCACTTAAGAGCTATTGTGATGATACAACATTTTGCCTCACACTACCAGGGACGTCCTATACCTTGCCGAGGGTATAAAACCTGACTACTAAATGGATCCACTAGTCTATGATAAAAAACACTAAGGAATCATCTATAAAGTATGACCCTTTTCTACCCATAATGACTACATAGTTTATGGGGGTTGGGAGTTTTCTGAACTCTCCCCCATATGGTGCTCAATACTACTCCCAAAATATAATACTCCCTCTGTTTAAAAAAGAATGACCTCCTTTCCTTTTTAGTCAGTTTAAAAAAGAATGACCTCTTTTTTTTTTTGTAACATTTTAATTTCAGCTTTTCACGTGGCATGTTTAAGGCCACAAGATTAAAGCGTAACTTTGTACATTTGACATAACTTTAATTTAAGAGTTTCCTCTCTTGCTTAATTGTGAAAGCATTTACTCTTTAGTGAAAACTAGCTCAAAGGCTCTTTTGGAAATCTCAGTTTCCTTTCTTGTTTAAATGTGAAAACATTTACTCTTTGGGAATACATAGTCTCGATATACTCTTTTGAAGAACTGAACTTCAATCTTTACTTTTTACTCAACTCAAAACTCAAGTCTTAAAACAAAGTTAAAATATTTGTAAAAGACTTTCAGAAAACTCTATGAACCTCTCTTGACTTGACTCTTAACTTTCCTTGAATTTGAATTTATGGATTCAAGGATTGTGATTTGTGATAGGAATGATCTCATGATGTTTAGGAGTGTTTTTAGATAGTTAAACAAGAGAAACGATCAAGAAATCACTGTCTAGAAACAAGTCCGTGATACGGTGATGCATTTAAATATTTGGTCGCGAAATAAATTTTGAGGCAGAACGGTCCGTGACCGCTCCACGACGCGGAGAAGAATTTCCCAATCCTGAGTAACAGGTCCTCGTCACAGACCTAGTACCCATATTCGCCCGACTTTTTCCTTCTTCATTTTCTAACCCCAATTCAACTTAGCTCGATCCTTTTTCTTAAATTCTCTTTTGATTCAGATACCCAGTATATGTACACAAGAATATAACTCAAAACAACTCTAACAATAGACCTTAAACTCTCAAGAACTCCTAAATCTCATTCCAAATTCAAGAACACAACCCAAGAACATCAAAGTCTCAATCTTTTAGGACGAAAAACATACTAAAATTAACATGTTGACGCATGGTTGAACGAACCCAATGCTATGTGAACTCACCTACCTCGTAGAATTGAATCCTTGGCCAAATCCACAGCCAAACTCGCAAGAACTTGACGAATCTTGAACTTTTCTTCCTCTTTTCTCTTCTCTCAAACCCCTAGCGTAATTCTTCATTGCGTAAACTGAACTACCTCATTTTAGACCTAAAATAATTTACTAAAAACAGATTTAATTAATTGGGTAATGAAAAGACTATAATACCCCTCAAAAACCTGGTTTTGACTTTCCTTATCTAGATAACCTGACTTCAAATGGGCATATCTCCATCATATAAACTTGAAAATGAGCAAACTCACTGGCGTTGGAAATATAATTCAAAGATATTTCCTACGGTATCTTGTAGCACACCTAACTCATCATGTGCTGAGAGTTATGGTCGTTTGAAGTTAACCCAAAACTCATACTAACTCATCTTGTTGCAAAGAGGTTGCAAAGCTGACGGCGGTTTCCCCAAAAGGAAAAGTTGAGTACTTGAGTCGATATGGCAGTGATCAAGGACTAAAGACAGCTGGAATTTTTACCCAAAAAAATTATGTGTGAAGAATACAATAAAGCCTCTTAAGTCAGGAGGAAATTTTTTAAAAGAATATTCGTTCTCCGGGAAATTAATTACACCATGGCATTTAGTAGTACCAAGAAGATTATGATATCTAATTAACAAAGAGAAAGCTGAAGAAAAGTGGTTCAGCCAAGGATTTCAGTTAGAATTTGACAAAATGGTCGAAAGTATGGTCAAGTCATCATAACACCAAGGCCGCAAACCAACTATCACTTTTATACTAACAATTATTTTCTTTCTTTTGCTCAACAATGGGATAAAAGAAAATGCACTATTACAGGTCAGAAAGATGAAACATCACAAAGAAGTTCTCAAAAGTCTTCACATTTTTTGGTGGTTCATCACATGCTATTTGTATTTTTTGTCTCTCAATTCGAAAACTTCGAACAATACATCTGGTATCATTCCCTCACTAGGAAAGCATCTTCTAGTTAGTCAAAATCCATTCTGTTTAATTGATTTCGAGACTAACTTGAAAATTTGTTGGGTTGTGGTGCCTTGTGTGGTAAGGCTTTTATTCATGCTTGCATATACATGTTGTCTAGAACTTTCCCCAAAATGTATTTCAAGGAAAAATTCTATATGTGGCTTGGCTTGAAAGGTGAACCTATTTCCATTTTGACAAGCCACTCTACTAAATTCTTTCCCAAATTGATGCAATATTTGTCAGCCCCTTTGAGCTTGAACTGAATGTTGTTGGCCACCATGTTGCATATTAGCTAATTTTTTATGAGGCGATGATGAAAACCTTGAAATATTATGCTCCTCTATTTTGTTACCCTCTTGTCTCCCTAAATGCTTATAACTTGTGATGTAAGCTAAAATCCTGAGTTTGGGAGAGGAAAAATTGAATGAGTTGTGATGTAGACAAAAGCCGAAGTTTGGGGATTTTGTGCACCAAGAAAACAAAGAGAAATGAGCTAAAAACATAGAGCACCATAAGATTCAAAATGAGAAGTGCTTTAGTGAATTCATAAATGAAAGAATATTAAGAAGGAAAACAAAATGTTGGTGCTAGCTCATAGTTAGCACATTCCTTAAGTAAAAAGAAGAATTAGTGTTTGAAATGAGTGGACATCATGAAAAGGGAGAAATAAGGTTGAAGTGAATTGAAAATTTGAGTGGAGTTCTCAAAAGAAAAGTGAAAGCATAAAGGAGACATCTCAGTCACTTAACCAAATGATACCATACCTTTTTCCCAAGCCTAAGATAAACCCTCAAGTTATTGGAATTTTGAGCCATGTCAATATATATTAGTGTTGATTTATATATAGGGCAAGTGTATGGTTCAATGTGTGTATACTTGAATTCATTGAGAGTGAGTGTTTTTCATGATCTATAATCCCTGTAATTGTCATTCATATGTGTGTGTGCAGAGGCTCTCTTGTGTGAGTGGCATTACATCATTCATTTGAATTATGACGTCTCTATTATAATTAAGCTGCATAAATGTGACAAATTCGTGTGAATTCCTGGGCAAACCTTAAAAATGGATGTCATCGACTTGAGATGTTTTGAAATCATTCTGGAATGAAGAATTATCCAAGTGTTGTGCTTCAAAAGTGCTTTGAATAAAAGGCATTTTGAAAGAAAAATCTTTGCCTAATGAGTGGTGGTGGAACCAACTGTAAGTTTTGATTGTATATAGAGTTTTTTGTTTTTTGTTATATTGAGTCTATTATGTAATTTTGCAAAATATTATCTTGGGTGTGACAGAACTTAAATACTACGCTTAGTGAATGTTTTGTTTGAGGACTAGAAATAGGTTAAGTTTGGGAGGTTCGATGAGTTGGTATTCTAACAACGCATTAGACTCAAATTCATAAATAATGTTATATTTTAATGCTAATTTGGCAAGAGGAGCTGGTGGTTGTGGGAAGGGGGGGGGGGGGTTAGGCCCTAGTTCTCTTATATGCAAGCATTATTTTTGTCATGACCCAAACTACCCCCTTGACATGACAAGATGAATAAGATCCCGAGAGACCCTAAACAAGTCACTTTATATAGGCATGACACTAAGATAAACATAAAAGAAATAAAGGTACAAAGAAGAATATAAGTCTCGCTACTTCCTGTCAACATGATACAAAAATCATAGTACAAACACTGTAAATGTGGAATCATACTAATCTGACAACAAGCCTCTAATAGGTGTGGCTAGGACAAGCCCTAGCTCATGAAATAAGTCTGAAAACTGGAATGACTGAAAGCAATAAAGGACATGTGGGAGCAAGGTCCCTGAACCATCCAACTAGCCACGATCGGATGGAGGAACGTCGGTCCTTATATTATGAAATAATATAGGCATAAAAGACATATGCATCAATACTTTCAATGTACTGAATATGGAAAATATGTGTAAACATAAACATTAAACATGCTAAGTCTAGTAGACATGATGATTCATGACCGATTTAAACATATCAAATTTTGATAAGAAAAATCATAAATCATGAGACAAGGTCAATGCAATATTGGAACATCATAACATAAACTTAAATCATAATCTTTGAGGAAATCATAAACTCTCTTGAGAAAGACATAATCTTTTGTGGGATGTTTACCATTAACTGACATAGACCATGTGACCTGTAACATGTAATCTGATGTCTTTTCCATAGAGAAAAGAGATTATCCTACTTTCCAAGATATGGACCATGCTTAGGTGGATCCAGTAGCTATGTCCAATTGGGATAAGTCCTACAGGGCAGGTAGTTATGGGAAAAATGAATTGCTACTAGAGACCTGACCATAACTAACGGGAGAGCCTCCATCCCAAAGCCTTCTCAGTGCTAAGTAAACTTCCAATATAAATAAGCATAATCATATCATAATCATAATACTTGAAAATGTAAGAATCTATTAATACCAATCCAATCATAAGGACGTTAGTGCAATTATATGCTCTTAAATGATAAGTCTATAAGACATTATTGCAGATCATCGTCACAATCCAAAGTACACCGTGAAGGTGACATGGCATATAAGACCCCAAGAGGCCCTACAAAAGTCACTTGACATGCATAAAACACAATATAATAGATGAAAATAAAAAAATCTCATAGAATAAGAAAGTTTGACATAAAAAGCAAAAATCCACTCATAGTCTTGACAAGACATTCTAATACATCAAAATAAGTGGTTGGAATGCAATCCGCACACCACGTACAACATCTGGAAACTTAAAACATATAAAAGCAATAAAGGTGACATGGTCCTCGAAACATAAGAACTCACCAAGTCTTCAATCTACAAAATAATCCAGTAGCAACGAACGGGGCACGGAAGATCATCGGACCCTACATTATTTAGACAATGTAGGAACATGTGTATGCATTAGTATATGGAATGTACTAAGTATGAGGGGTATGCATAAAAATGTTAAACATGATCATAAGGGGACATAATCAAAGACATGATATGCATAACAATGCTAAACATAGTGATATAATTTAAAGAAGAATCGTAAATCATGAACATGGTCAATGTATCTTAAAATAATAAAGAAAGCTTCAAAAAACCATTGAAGTAGCTTTAGTTTATTTTGTGGGATATAAGCTTTAACCAGCAATAGACCATGCGAGCTATAACATGGAATACAATGTAACTCCCACACTGAGAAGGGAGAGTCTACTTGCCAAGGCATAAATCCATATCATGATTCATATTCTATTTGTGGATCCCCTAACTACGTTATTTAAGAAAATCTTACGGGGGGACGTAGTTTGAAATTAGAGGTTGCTACTTGAAACTATCATGTTTGAGCCTCCACCTCAAAGTTCTCTCGATGCTAAGTTAAATCCCAACGAAATAGTCAATTTCATAATCATCATATCATACACGGAAGAGAAAAATTAAGTTACTAATCCAAGCTTCAAAAATATCATAGAGTAGCTCATTAAATCTGGAATCAAGAATGTGTGAGAAAACCTTTCACCAATCATGATTCCTTAATATGTGACAAAATCCTTTCACAATTTCACAGATGGTTATCTTAAAGTAACCTATATCATAAAACCTTTATTTTCATAAATCATGCATAACCTTCGAGAAAACATCATTTATAGATTCATAGTTTCTTCATAAATTCATGTATTTGAGATCAATGTGTGAGAAAATCTTTCACCAATCATGATTCCTTAATATGTGACAAAATCCTTTCACAATTTCATACATGCTTATCTTAAAGTAACCTATATAATAAAACCATTCTTTAAATAAATCATGCATAACCTTTGTGAAAACATCATTTATAGATTCATAGTTTCTTCATAAATTCATGTCTTTGAGAGTTCATAGTCAATAATCATGGTCAATGCATGGGTTTATGTGATATCAACTGGAAAACATGTAATTGAATCAATACCATAATAATAAGATCAAATCAAGTAATTGAATCAACACAACTAGAACCCATGAGGAATTGAATGAAAACCTAATCAAATTGATGAAACTGAACTTGGAGAATTGAGAAACCTCTGGAACTCAATGGGTGAATGGAACCTATCGATGGTACTCTACATACCTTGAGAATAAAATCCCGAAAGTAATGGCTAAAAATGAGACTTGATTTGAAAACCCTAGCTTCTTCTTCTGTGAACTTTAGAGAGAGTTGAGGAAGATGAATGTGGATATGAATTAGGAATTTGAGTGAATGAGAGAGTTAGGGTAGTTTTAGGGGTAGAAGGATAGTCATATGACTTAGAAATAGGGGTAACACGACATAGTATAGACATTTAATGCATAGGAAAAACCTAAATACCCTTAAAAATAACTGTCGGATGGTTCCTATGGTTTGGACCTACGGTCCGTAGAACTTCCTATGGTATGCACTAGTCAACAATAGCACTAACTTCATAAATCCAAAATTCACCTTACTTTCCACGACCTTTCTACTGTCCATCTAAATTCCTATTGTCTATAGAACCCATCTGTAAAAAACCAAGTTTCAGTTTAAAAATTTCATTGAGTCTGGAACCTTCCTATGGAACCCACCTACCACTCGTCAACCTTCTTACGGTTTCACTTGCTCATTCGTATTTCAAACTTCAAAAACATGAAATTCCAAAAACTCATCTTCAAGTCAACGAATCTCTTCCTACGGCTCGTAGAAATTCCTACGGTTAGTAGGTTGGACTCGAAGAACCTACTTCAGTGCCAAAAATCTGTATTTTCCTTTTCCTTTCAACTTTTCAACTTTTTGGGTATTACATTCATATTGTGGTATGTATGATAAACATTATAATTTTTTTTTATTATATGTGAAACTAAATATATTATAGTTATGTGGTCATTGGGCCATGTGGGAGGAGAGAGTCCAGCGAGAGAGGGCAAAGAGTGGGAGAGAGGTGAATTGTATATGTATATCGGTTAGATAATTGTATATTATACATATGCATTTGTATATATGGCAAGCGAGATTGGGAGAGAGGAGAGAAGCGAGCGAGATTGGGAGAGGGATGAGAGATTGTAGAGAGTGGGAGATAGGTGAATTGTATATGCATATCAGTTAGATAATTGTATATTACACATATGCATTTGTATATATGGCAAGCGAGATTGGGAGAGGGAGGAGAGAGATGAGCTAGAGAGGTGAATTGTATATGTATATCGGTTATATAATTGTATATTATACATATGTATTTGTATATTCTAGTGAATTATACATATACAAACGTGACTAATTATACAGACTCGAAGTCAGTCCACGTAATTAATGTATAATGTTAGTCACAAGTGGTAATTATAGCAAAATATAGCTATGATGAGTAATTAAGTAGTATAATTTTGCTTAACCGCGTAATTTTCCCTTATTTTATGTGTGGCCTAATTAATGTAAAGCCCAAAAATAATATTTAATAAAGAATAGATCTCATTCGTACACCGATTATTTGATTGACGTAGTGGATAAAGTCTTAATTAACCTCTACAAATTGGTTCTCTAACCTTCTATTAGGGTTACAACATATTTTACACATTGTCCATTATTGATGGTTGTGGTAACATAAGCTAGGGCAATGCATGGAGGTAAAAAGACAAGTTTTGTGATTCATGCTTCAGGTATATTATTATATAATACAAATCTTTGTAATATTAATGTATTTGAGATCCTAATGTACATTAAGTTTTGCTTACACACTAGCCTAAATTTTTAAAATAAAACGTGCACTTTCTGGAAATCGTCAAATTTTTATACTACTTAAAATCAGTTTGACTTAAATATGTATGCTAGTTTCATAATTTCGGCCAACTGTTCGCTTAACCTTTCATGGTGTTTAAATCAAGAAAGGTAATTAAAAATTTAAAACATAAGTGAGAGATGTTACCCTAATTAATGCGGATGGTATCTCATCTTCTAATGAAGAAAGTACTTTCATTTAAGATCCTATTTGAATTGACTTACTTTCAAAAAAACAAGTCACTTTTTAATCGGGCGAGGCCCATTTATTCATAAAAACAAAAAGAATATTTACAAATAACCGAGCCCAAAAGTGATCCGGTCCAAAAACAGAAGCATAAGCAAATGGTACAAAATATCTGATAGAAATAATAAAAAGAAAGCGTATATTAGAAAAGTGAGAACACGAACAATCGGAAGCTTCCAGCTTCTTCCTTATACGCTCCTTTAAAATCCCAATCTTCATACACTTCCATTGTTGTGATTCAAGCTACAATCAAGGTGATATCTTTAATTCTATCTACAATCAATGTGAGACCTTGAATTCTTGCCCTCCAATGTTAAAAGAGTTTTAATGCATATCCTCTTATGGTTTTCAGGCGATGACACGGTGATGGAATCGCTCTCGTCTTCACTCATTTGAACCAATAATAATCTAAGGTTAGTTCTTCATATCATCGCTCTACCTTGTTTGTCTCTGAAACCAATCATCATGGGAGTGGTGAATCCCTCGATTAGATCTACTACTAGTAAGTTGCGATCTTGGTGTAAATGTAACTCGTCATGTAAAACAAGTTCTACTATTGCGCCAAAGCTTAACTCTAGCCTTCAAAATGTGCAGATCCACTATCCACATATGCTATGACCAAAATTAAGGCTCTATGTTTCAGCTCTATCTCAATGTAGTTTTATCTCCCTACAAAGTCTCAATGGATTGAACCCCATTAAGGATAAATACCATTATTTAAGCCATTGTTTGGACGATTCTATCACAATGAAATTAGAGAAAATTTATGTTGCATCCTTTTGTAGGTTTCTACAAACCCACCTTGTTGATGGTAATTTTTAGCTGAAACTAAAATTTTGATTTGGTACTAATTAATGGATACCCCAAGATCTCACCATGTTTAAGTACACAAATATATTCAATTTACATCAAATTTTAGCTTATCATTATAGAAAATTTTACCTTAGCAGATTGAACTTACATGTAATCAGTAATGGATCATGGACTATGATACACATACCACTATTTCCTCTGTTAATTGTGTAGATGCCTCCTTATGAATGGTATATTATATTTGGCTAGATTAAGTATCCTCTTTCCTGTGCTATGAATTTTTTGAAATTGGTTAATCTAAAAGTCACCTGCAAAAGAAAAAACTAAATTAGTAAGAAAATCTACAAGCGTATTTCCTTTCTAAGGGAATGTTTACTCTTGCGAAATATCTCTTCTCAATCTCCTGATGATACTAATCTCCTATGCCACACTCCATGACACTTTCCACTCTCCCTCTAAAATATGCACCAGAACTAAAAAGTCAGTCTGAATAATGATATTAGCAATTTCATGCTCAATACAGTAATTAAGACTGTCCTTTATAGATCTAGCTTCCGCTACTATGTTGGTTGTATCATAATTCTGAAACCTTTAGCTACTACCAAATTACCACTATGATCTCTGATACAAAAGACTATTGAACTAGGATTTTTTAGATGCCCAATCAATGTTGCACTTCCATAAATTAGGAGGCTGAGGGCTCCATCTAAAAATTCTAAAAGAGAATTTAGGTTTGTACTATTCCAATTCTGAAAGAATAAGAGGCCAAGAGTTGCTGCTACATTTCCCTTTTAATCTAACGAGAATAAATTTTAAAATTGTATCATTAATACCCCATAGCACTCTAAATTCTGAAAAGGAACCTCCATGAATAATAGTATTCATTCGCTTCCACAGAAACTATAAAATAATTTAAGGATAGCTTGGAAAACTACCTTCTCTATAATTACCTTCTACTGCCCACCACAATCTTATGAACTTCTTCGAGTTTAGAATAGGGCCCCCAATTCAAATAGCGCTAAGTAAGTGGCTCCAAATTCTTATAACATGTTATCCTATCAAAAAAAGATGTTCTATAGTATCTTCTTTCAAAATTATACAACACCTACAATTCCAATAATTATCAGAGTTCCATCTATGCACTAGAGAAGCCATATGGATCTTTCTGAACCAAATTCTCCGAGCAAGAAAGAGGATTTCAAAAGAAATCCCTTTTATCCACAATCTCACCATGTCTTAAACCTTTTATTTTTTGTACCTCAATATCTCAAACTGATTTAACAATGAGCTTACTATTTTTAATTTCAGTCCACCAAGCTTCATCACCTTGATTGCAGAGATATGCAAGATGCAAGTTAGATTGGATATGTACAACATACTCAAGAACAAGCACTCCCATTGTTGGATAGTTCCATGTCCCTTCCTCCTTTAGAAACTCGCTAAAGTTTTTGATGGGATGACAAGTGTGCACCTCAAATGCATGTAAATGCAAAGGTCCCAGATTATACGAGTTATGATACCATATAGTAGAAGTGTCTCCTCTAGGTTCCCACCATATCTGATGTTATAGTAACCCCCTCCCCCCGTTTACCAGCATGTGTTTCCAATTATGGGAACCTCCTTTCCATTGAACAATGGCATGTATTTGCTTCCTACTATACTTTATCCATATAAAGTTAGATCATAATGTACTTTGAATTCTAGAATACCTTTTAAGTATATTTATAGTGTTATCTTAAATAAGGAAATATTTTTAAGCACTTATTCATAACTTGTGATTTTTTTGGCTTATAAGAAAAGAGATATAATCTTATACAAATAGGCTCTTAGTCTTATCTAATGCACTACAATAACCTAGCAAGAGAAAGAACCTTTAATATCAATAAATTATACATAATTCAGGAGTATAGTGTATTCAATATTAAGAACTTTAAGATTGAATTCATTAAATTTAAATTACGAATATAATTCGGGAAATAGTAGTAGATTAATTATGGCTGAAACCACCTAAAATGAGAGTTTCAAGTTCCGTATAAGATAAAGTAGGAAATATAAGTTAAAAAATTAAATTTAGAAAAACAAGAAAAGAACAAAATGGTCTGAGCATAATCTATGAAGGCTTACATAAATAGCAAATAACAAGTAGTATCAGTTTATTTTGGGCTTACATAGGGATGCACTTTGTCAAGCCTTCATATTTTCGGATGAAGGTTAGAAATTCAATTAATAGTAAATCAGTAATAGTAATATTTCCCAATGTAAGAAATCGTTGATGAAATTTTAGTTAGTTACAACATAAATTTCTTAGTTACTACAATCTGATTTCTATATGATTTTTTAAAATATGTATTCTTTTGTTTGATTTTTATCTACCTACCTTATTTATACTAATTTCACTTCTAATGTAGTAACTTGTAATATTTTTATTATGTTTGGTTGAAATTATATTATTTGATTATTAACGTCTATTATAGTTGATTTCTTTATTTGAATATTGCTTTGAGTATGTTTCATCATCAGTCACAAGAGTCTTGTATTGGACTTTGTAATGAAAAGTGCCAATGGGATAAAGAATAGTTGCATGTAAGTAAGAACCTATGAAGCCTAATACTTGACTTGCAACTTCAACTTCATCATTAATTTGATATAGTGTTGTTTGTTGTCCCTTATATGCTATTTCTCTTATTTCCTCTGAGATAAAATCAATTCTTAATTAATGATTTTCCTCTGCCATCGAAAAAAGTGAGGAATTTTGATGTGTTCTTTTAACATGTAAAATAATCTTTTTCTTTTATAGCGTTCAAGTTAAATTTCATAATTTTTCAAAAATTGGAAAACTACAAAAAATATTTCTACTTTTTTTCCTTTAATTTAACTCATAAAAAGTCAAAAACAACTCCAGTTTATATTTGTGACCGAACACAATTGCATGCAAGGCAATTGTGTTCAAAATTGCTCACTTTTTTCAATGGTAGAGGAAAATCACCAATTAAGAATTGACTTTTATCTCAGATGAAATAAGAGAAATAGCATATAAGGGAAAATAAACAACAATTTATCAAATTGGTGATGACGTTGAAGTTGCAAGACAAGTATTAGGCTTCATAGGTTCTTACTTACCTGCAACTATTCTTTATCCTGTTGGCACTTTTCATTACAAAGTCCAATACAAGACTCTCGTGATTGATGATGAAACATATTCAATACAAGACTTTCAAAGGACAACTGGAACCGAACAGTGATTTTGTCATCATATACTTAGAGTTAAAATATTTGGCGATACAAATGAGATTCAAATTTGTACAAAAATATGTTGTGAAAAACTCTATAACACAAGAATTTATGGACGGTTGAAATTGTGTAAAGATTTAAAAGAAAGGTCATTCTAATTTCCCTCCGTTGAGACTAGAAGGAAAAGAAGAGAGAATTGTAGTGCTCTTGACGACTCAGTGTACACACTCGAAACCTAAAATTAATTGTTCTCTGAATTTAATTATTCATATTGTTCTTCTTTAACCTGTAGAAACTTTGCAAGAGGCATCAGAACCAAAGTCCTCATACTGGAGATATGAAGAATTTTGCGGTAAGAAGAGCTGAAATGGTTGTTTAATATGATGTTCTTAGATAAGTATGTTCTTAATTCATTAGACTAAAGCTTTACCATTTTGAAAATTTTATAAGGCAAAGGGAAAAAATGTTGATTGAGGCAAAATGTGGACTGAGACTCATAAGGGAAAGGATGGATGTTATATAACTGAGGCGGCTAGGGAGATAGGGGTAAGTATTCTTTCTATACATGGTTATTCGAGTAGACTGAAGAAATGATTTTTTCTTGGGTATTAGTAATTCGGTATGATTGTAGATATTCTCACCGAGAGAAGCCTTGTTGGTATTCTGCAAAGCAATAGTAGATAGATTGGCTTTGCAGTTTGATAGCTTTGTCAAATGAAAGAAGAAGGGGGTGCTAAATAGGTGGAGAAGATGAAGCACCCGCCTCTTTCATGAAAATTTAAGAGTCAATCTGTGCATAAGTCCCTTTGTAGTGCCAATGTACAACACAAGATGACCACATTATTTTTTTCTTTTTTTTCTTCTTCCAAGAGAAGAATAATTGAAAAAGACTGTAATACCCTTTAGAGAGTCTCATTTTATTTTATTCATTAATTGAATAAAAGCTAAACGGAACATCTAAAAATTAAAAAAATAGGCGTATTATGTAGAACCCGTTTGATTCTAATAAATAAGACCCAAGATTAAAAAGTAAATCAGCTTACTAACACAAAATTTAAACATCTAATATATTTTGAAGATCAAACACTATAAATTAAATAAAAAGTAAAAAAAAAAAAAATTGAAAAAATAATAATATAGAATGTGATAGCAAACTAAATCTTTTAAATTTTTTTAAACAAAAATAGTCATAATCCGGCACTAAAATAACTTCTATTGTTTAAAAAATTGTGATAGTGATGGATTTGGATAGGGGATGAGAGGATGAGAAGATTGATATAGATTTTGGGGTAAATGGAGGTCGCAAAACAAAAAACTCCTCGTAAAATTATTCGATGAAGTTTTGACATGAAACTTATATCAAAAGATAGTCATTGAAAAACTCTACACGTTTATGAAGGGGTATAAAATGGAGATGACCGGAACTCTATAAATCTAAAAAGAAAGTGATGATTAGTATTCGATCTTTCTGCACGATTGGTTGGAAATAAAGGGGAGAGAGGAAAAAAATTAAAAATAATAGGGCCAAAATCTGATTTTTGAGGTGTTTTGTATTATGATAGGGTCAAACAAGAGTCATTGGATCAAAAAAAATATGAATGGTGGAGATTAAAATTTGAGTCATATTTATTGGACTATATTTCGAATGGATTAGGTTATTATAATTGGATTCAAATTAGCCCAATTCAATCAAAATTGAGCCCTTTGGGCCAATTCATTTTTTTAACATAGAAAGACAATAAAAAAATAACATTAAAAAACAAAAAAATACAAAAAAAATTTAATACGTCAAAAATTAGTTGTTCACGATGGGAATTATACTTTGATGGAACAGTTAATACAAAAGGCACAAGGACTAGGGCGATTCTCATATCGTCCACAGGGTAGCATTACCCTGCAAAAGCTCGACTTTGTTTCTTCTATACAAATGACACAACAAATGACGAAGCATGAATCATGGGTCTAAATATGAAAATAGATTTGGAAGTACAAGAATTGATTGTGTTGGTAGATTCTGATTTGCTTATTCGGCAAGCTCAAGGCGAATCGAAAACTAAAGACCTCAAGCTTCTTCCATACAAACAATGTGTTGAAGACCTCAGAAAAATGTGTAAGTTCATCGAGTTTAGATATATCCCAAGGTTTCATTATGAATTGACTGATGCCCTGACTACTTTGGCTTCAATGCTTCCATATCCTAGCAACACTTGCATCACTCCTTTGGAAATTCAAGTTCGTGACCAACACTACTATTATAACACAATTGAAGTGGAACCATATGGTGAACTATGATACCTAGAAATAAATCACTTTCTTGCAGACAAAAAATATCCACAACATGCTAATGGAGGCTAGAAAAGAACTATTAGACGCCTAGCTTGTGGTTTCTTTTTTAGCGGGTCATTTAATATAAACAAACCATAAATTTAAATTTGTTGAGATGTGTGGATGTTGAAGAAGACGAGAAAATCATGAATTAAATACATGCTGAGATATGTGGATCACACATGAATTGATTTGTTCTTGATATAAAAGATACTCCGAGTAGGGTATTAATGGCTTACGATGGAATGAGATTTCTTTCGCTTTGTGAACAAAGATCATCAGTGTTAAGGTAATTTAATTCATTCACATCCTTCAGAGTTACACTTTTTGGACGCTCCTTGGCCCTTCGCTGCATTTGGAGTGGATTTCATCGGACAAATTGAGACAAAAGCATCAAAAGGACATCGATTCATTGTGGTCGCAATTTATTGCTTCACCAAATGTGTGGAGGGAGTCACTTTAAAATTAGCTACTAAGCAGGAAGTCGTGGATTTTTACCATTCTAACATAATTTGCCACTTTGGTATCCCAAGAACTATCATCACATACAACACTGCAAACCTATAAACCAATTCAAAATTGTGCAACACAATTCTACTCCATACCGATCAAAACCCAATGAGGTTGTGGAAGATCCAAACAAAAACATCAAAACGATCCTCGAAAAGATGGTTCAAGGCACTAGAAAATGGCATGAAAAGTTACCTTTCACATATTTGGGATATCGTACGACAACACACACTTTGATCGGTGCAACCCCTTACTTGTTGTTGTATGAAACCAAGGCGGTAACACCAGCAGAATTTGAAATTCAATCTCTCCGAATTGTTGAAGCTAAAATTGAGGATATTGAATGGGTTAAAACTTGATTAGATTAGCTGACTTTAATAGATGAAAAAAGATTGGTGGGAATTTGTTTTGGATAGTTTTATCAACAAAGTATGGCTGTGTTTTATAACAAAAAGGTGCACCCAAGATATTTTGAGGTAGGCCAACTTGTCTTAAAATGCATTCTTTCCGTACTAGAAAAAAGCCAAGCGAAAGTTTGCTCCAAATTGGCAAGGTCCGTATCTTATCAAAGAAGTTTTGTCCAAAGGAACATTGCACCTTACTGATGTGGAGGCAAAAATCACAGGCATAATTATTAATACAAACATAGTCAAAAGATACTACATCTAATGCATTTTAACATACATTGACAAACGACGCTTGGCATTTTATGGTTGGGAAGATGAAGGTCCCTCGTCCCAATGAAATAAAAAAATCAATCAATAGAAAAAGTCCTCTCTTCGAAAGTTTGAACTACGCTCGACTTGATTCTGAAATGATACATTGGCAACCCTTTTAAGTTCAGTCAAACCATCAAAAAAATTAATATTCTATTATTCATAAGAGCTGGGGTATTTTTTTTATTTGGTTACAATAGTTCCAAAATTGTAGTTGATGAGTTTATGGTTACTGAGTTTCTAAGTAACTATTTAAGAATACCAGATTAAATATATTTTTTGTAGACAATTGATCATCAAGAGAGAAAAAAAGAGACTTATAAGTGAACCCTTGCTGGCACCATAAGAGAAAGATAAGAAAAAGAGAGTCTTATCGGTGAAAACCTTCGCAGGTACCATAAGACGACAAGAGAGAGGATCTTATCGGTGAAAAATCTCACAACCACCTTAAGATAATGAGAGAGAACAAAATGAAAATTGCTAATTGGAGGGAGTGCGGAAAGAGTACCGCTTCTCAATCCCTCTACATGAAGTGCTGCTAGGATACATAAATCAATTTCAGATTACAAATGGTTCAGACTTTGAGAACTAGACAACACAAACACATCAAGAGTCAAATACAAAGTTCATGTTATGACTCATTCAAAGTCGATAAATGCCTCTAGATAACTTCTCTTTGTCTTCTTCCTTAAAAGGAATACCCCTTTTTAAGTATAAGTCTTTCTTGATTTAATATTTTAATATTCTTAAATTTAACATTTTTAGTCCCTTTCGATACATTCTTGTTTGAAAGAGGTTGCAAAGCTCACGACGGTTTTCCCAAAAGGAAAAGTTGAATACCTGAGTCGATATGGCAGTGATCAACGACTAAAGACACCTGGAATAAATACCCAAAAATATTGTGTGTGAAGAATACAATAAAGCCTCTTAAGTGATGAGAAAATTTTCAAAAGGAATAATCATTCTCCAGGAAATCAATTGCACCATGGCATTTAGTAGTACCAAGAAGACTAAGGTCTCTGATTAACAAAGAGGAAGTTTCAGAAAAGTGGTTCAACCAAGGATTTCAGTTAGAATGTGACAAAATGGTCTAAAGTATGGTCAATTCATCAGAACACCAAGGCCGCAAAGCAACTATCACTTTTATACTAACAATTATTTTCTTTCTTTTGCTCAACAATGGGACAAAAGAAAATGCAGTATTACAAGTCAAAAAGATGAAACATCACAAAAGAAGTTCTCAAAAGTCTTCACATTTTTTGGTGTTTCATCATATGCTATTTGTATTTTTTTTGCCTCTCAATTCGAAAGATTCTAGCAATACGTCTGGTCTCATTCCCTTATTAGGAAAACATCTTCTAGTTGGAAAAATCATGTTCACTACACACCGGTCTTTCATTCATGTTCAATACGGACTAGTTTTTCATTCATGTGCAATACACACCAGTCCTTTATTCCTCAATATGCACCATATGCTTATCTTAGGCAATATGTACCAGTCTTTCATTCATGTGCAATACACACCATATTCATACTTTAGGTAATACACCCCAATCTTATGTCAATCCACAAGGTAAACTTCCCAATTGAAACTCCCAGGGCAATATGCCTCATTCTCCCTTTTCTTCCTAGGGTTATACGTCCTAGTTTGAGATTCTGATATCTTTTCTTTTCCTAGAAAAAGCACATCGTGTTCAGAGTTTCCATTTTGTGACATTAAGTTTTTAGTTTCTATCTCCAACTCATGTCAAACACATGCACTCGAGAATGATTCACATTATGCCAAGAGAGCATCAAGATCAATCTTAGAATGATGCACAGAGCAAGTCAAAGATCAACAAACAAAACTAAGTTCAAGCCATCACCAACCTTGAAAACAAGCTTGAATCCTCCTAAGAAACTTGATTCTTCCCTTTCCAAATTCGTTCAACTTGTTGTAGGTCTACAAACAATTAATACAACGCAAGGATCAATAATTAAGGTCTAATTTACCCGAATTATAACAAACCCAATAACCCAAGACCCAAATCATGATCCTAAGGTGCAGTTAGGGCTTTTTTCCCACCATCCAAATCCG